>JANZXU010008167.1:0-16743 GCA_027576215.1 Amissidens hainesi | reverse complement strand
ATATACTTCTTTAGCTTATCCTACATTCTCACAATTAGTACAAGCTATAAACTTAGATATTAGAAATGGTATCTATAAAGCTTCAACTGATTTTGTTGATGAATTAACTTCTTCTTTAAAAGTAGGTATCACTCAATTCGTTGGCGGAGACAGTGGTATCAACGCCACTAAAGAAGAGATAAAAGAATGCTTATCAGGCAAAAGAAACGAAAAAGGATATCTTGTAAAAGAAGGTATTTATCAACTGCTAGAAGGATACATAGTTGACTATGTAGTTTTAACTGGTGTATATGCTGATGATGAACTTTCAGGAAGAGATACTTTCGACTATGATTTAGCTATGTTCTGCGCGGCATTATCAAATAAGACTCATGTTACTTATGGAATGATGTCTACTAGACCATGCGAAAATCACTCACTACAAGGCATTAAAGATTATGTTGATAAATTGTCTCAATTCAACAAAGATGGTAGAAGATATCTATTAAAGAGAGATGGTAAAGTTTATATAACACCTAAAGGAAAACCTATTGATTTAGGTCAGTATATTAGAGTCGTTGGTGGACCTGAACCTATTTACTTTAACGATACAATGGGAAGACACGAAACTTGCCCTGCTATAGCTTATGCAGGTTTACAAGCTAGTTTAAGACCACAAAGCTCTCCTATGAACAAAGCTGTATCTAACTCTTTAGGATTAAGATATAGATTAGCAGAGCCTTACCTACAATCTTTAACTAAAGCTAATATAATCTGTTTATTTCAAAAGACAGATAGAACAGGTTCAATAAGACAAGAGGCATATGTTTATGACTCAATGACTTGTGCTTTACCTGGTTCAGACTTCGTAAGAACTACTGCTTGTGAAATAGCTAAATTAATAGGTGATGATATTCGTGAAATAGCTGACCCTTACATTGGTGAACCTCCAACAGTTGAGTCTAAAAACTCTTTTGCGGCGGCTCTTGATAAGAGATTTTCTGAAAGAAGAGCAGAAGGCGCAGTAGCTAATATCTCATTTGAAATAATAGAAACACCTTCAATGGTAGCTATTGGAGAATGCAGAGTTAAGACTACTATCAGAGTACCAGGTGAAAGAAGAAACATAACTACTACAATAGGATTAAAACCTCCTACTGGAAGATAGTTCTGAGGGGTTCAATCCCCCTCTTTATTATAGCGATAGCAAAACTGTCGCATCCCTTGTTACAAGGAAGTGTTAAATATGGCAAGTCCATCATTAAAATCAATGACTTCATTCTCAGGTACAGACCTTGTTGTTACCTTCTGTGACCAAGCAGTTGCAGAACTTCAACACATCACATGGGCGATTAAATAAAGCATTCTCAACTTTGGGTTGCCCTAAAACCTTGTTAAATGCTAGAACATCCTAAAGCCTTATCGCTACAACGTAACTGGAAACAGTAAGCGTGATAGTCGCAGAAATGCAGAAAAAAGTATAAGGATGGTGTAGGGATTTGAAGTAGTGCTACCCTAACACTTTACAATGGGTAATTAGCAACTTGTTAATATAGATATATAGAAACAAGCTCAACGACTAGAGATTTATCTCGTAGGGTTCAAGTGAACTCCAAAAGCAAGGCTCTGTTTGATTAACATATATGATACTACCAGTTAATCAAGCCAAAGATATAGTCTGATACTTTAAGGAAATCTTAAAGAGAGATGGTAACGACATCTCGTAACAAAACGTCAAAGAGAAATCGCTCCGATTTATACTTTAGGTTCTCCTGATGCTAGAAGTTTCAGTAAAAACAAAAGAGCTATCGCAGGCTCAATGGTCTTTTTCGCATTTGACCATGATGCTTTATCTGAGGCATTAAAGAGAAATTGGGATAAGATATGTCCTCCTGCAATGTTCACAGCGGCAGGTAATATAACTACTTCTATGTCAGAAGATTTCATGGATGCTTTAGACACAGTTAAGTGGAATAAAAAGATTACCAAAGATGTAGCTGATACATATAAAAAAGATGGTTATGGATTTAGCGGAAGAGGAGAATTACTTCCTAATGATAATATCCCTGGTTCTAATGATATACCAGTCTTAGGCAAGGATGGATACTTTGTTGAAAGATTTGAAAAGTCTAAAGACAATATAGTAGTACCTCCAGGCTTTGAGCCAATTCGTGGGGAGAATGTGGTATACGCTGATACATTGCCACCTTTTGATATTACCTTAACCTTTGCCAATGAATATGGACAATGTGCTTTCCAAAAAATCTATGATGCACAGATAATGAACGAAAGCTCAGGCGTATCAATAGATACAACTATAATGGAAAGACAAATGACTTATGTTGCTAGAAGAGTATCACCTTTAGTAAGAGGAGTATATTCAAGAAGTGAGAATGGCGCTCTAAAAGGAGTTGCACCTTACAGCAAGAAATAGTTTTTAAAACGACTGAGGTTTCGCCCTCGGTCTTTTTTATTATAATAAAGGAGACAAAGAATGAATACTATAAACACTATAAATAATAGCGGTAAGAATATAACCTTTAGTGGAACAGATACTATAGCTTTTATTATATTACCTAACACAGCACCTATATGTTTAGGAAGTCTTACTACTCTTTCTTATTCTAGTTACAGAGTTAAAACACCCATAAATACATTGGGGGGCATTAAAATTAAAGGAGTAGCTAAAGGTATTAGAACTATTGCAGGTACTTTCGTATTTACGTTAATAAATCAACATTGGGTAAATGAATTAGTAGACTGTGTTCCTTGGCTTAAAGATAAAGCAGAGGGTATTATATATTCTGATGAACTGCCTCCATTTGATATTATGTTAGTATCAGCCAATGAATATGGAAAATATGTCTCTATGCAAGTTTATGGAGTAGACTTAACAGACGAGGCAGGCGTATTAAGTGTAAATGATATGTACGCGGAGAACACTTTTAGTTTTATAGCTAGAGAGATTAAAACATTTAATGATAAAAGAATAAAAGGCAATGACTTATTATATAACAGTAACACTAGCTTTAGAATGACTAAAGGTTATACATACGCTGTATATAACACTAATGAGTATGAGCCTGACCTTACTAAAAAGAATTATACATATGAGCCAACTATATACGATAGGTTTCCTAAGGAATGCAGAATTAAATTACTAGACTTAGGTTATATAAAACATAGTAATGCTCATGTTCCTAAAAGAATAGAAGATGCTATAGATAACCTATTAAAAGATACAGGATATGAGAAAAGCGATAAGGACTATTTCATACAAGAGATATTACCTCATTTAACACAAGACTATATATCAAACAAAAACTATATAGCAAAACGTAGCATTAAAGCTTATTCTAATAAAAACATGGATATAGCAAATAATGATTTTAAAAAAGGAGAAAGAGTATATATCCTTAGTAATGAAAAAGATAATTTAAATAGGACAGTACATTTTACTAATAAGGGATATATATATTCTAGCGATATAGAGTTTAAGATAAATAAAGACAAAAGTAGCGTAAAAGATATAACCATAGATGGCTCCTCTGTAATGGACAAAATAAAAAACAATGATGTTATAGAAACTAACCTTGGAATTGATGACTTCTTAGATAAATTTAAAGTTACTATTTCATCTAAAAAGCATGAGAGATATTATACCAATGTTTGTGTTAAGACGGATGATAACACCTACAAGAATGACTCTAAGGATTTTATAAGTAATGGAGATAGCAATATAACCTTTAAAGATAGAGAAGATTTTATTAAAAAATATGCTGATGGTAAGTCTACTATATCATTTGTAGTAATTAATCAAGATACAGGAAATAGTTACGTTACGACTGTTAAGTTTAATAAATATAAGCATGGGGGTATATTCTAATGCAACAATACAATTTAAAATATGTTCCAACCAACGCAACCAAAGATAAGAACCTTTTTGTTGAAGAATATTATACTGGAGTAGACACAGACATATATATTGACGGAAAGAAATGTAATTATATAAGTTCAATACAATATACTATGCAAGAGCAACTTAACCCTTTATATGGCTATGCTAGTTATACATATGATGATTTAGCGATAGGAAATAGGATTGTAATAGGCTCTATCAGAATACCTATAAGTAACTATAGTGTGTTTACTAAGAACTTTACATCAAAAGATGAAGTTATATGCTTTAAAGAAAATGAACAGTTAACAGATAAACCTATGTGGGTAACATCAAAATCTAATGGATATGCTAACTATACATCTGTAGATGAACTAAAAGAAGAGTACGAAAAAGTTAAAGATGTTAAATCAGATGATGCTCCGTTTTGGTCAGGAATGTTTGTAGATGCTAAAACAGGAAAAGCTATTTCCGACAAAGAAGTTCCTAGCGGTAGTAAATCAAACTATAGAGAAGGGGAACAAAAGTCTTCAAGTAAACATGCTTTATCAAATCAGCTAAGAAAATCCAACATAAAGCCTAAATATAGAACGAGCCTAAGACCTTTCTTTCATACTAACTACAATAGCGCAGATAATACAAACTTACGAAATATGGGTATGATTAGAAACGACTTCAAAGATATTAAAATATGTGTAGGCAATAATATTAATAAGACCCTAAAATACGTTGCATTTAGAAGTTTGGACCATGAGTACGACTCCAATGGTGCGCCTTTGTTTGAGATAATTCAATTTGTAGCGAGGGACTTAATAGAAGAAAATTTTGATGAAGTATAGGAGTAAATAATGAACGAAGAATTTAACCCAAGTGATTTAGATAATATATATAACAAGGCTATGAGCCAAATGGATGAAGAAAATAGCCAAGAAGAAGACATAGCAGACCCTTATAAGGAGTTCGCAAATGAAGACTTTGAAAATGACGAAGAGGAATATGCTAATACTTATGAAGACTTTTCTAGTAACCCTGTAGAAGAAACATCACAGATGGGGCATGAGTTTGATGATTATTATAGTCAAAAAGAAAACCCTACTAATGGTATTTATCCAAATGGAATGGGACCAACAGAAACGCAAGTAGCATTATTCAAAAAGAAGTTTGCATCTTGCACTGTATTCGTAGCTGAGCTTGCGGGAGAGTATTTTACTTGTAGAACTATCACAAGAGCAGAATACAAAAACCTTACAGCTATGCCTATAGACCAACTCCAAAGAGAAGAAAACATTTGCTTAAAATGTGTATTGAACCCTGTATTAGACTGGACAAGCTTAGTATCTTTAAGAGCGGGTATCATATCAACCTTAGCATCAATAATTATGGAACAATCAGGTTTCACAGATAACTATGGAGTTAAAATTTTATAATGACAGCAGAAATACTTAAAGCCTTAAAGATGGAATATAGTCCTTATAAGATTATTTATATAACTTTAAATGATAAAGAGTTTGTATTTAGAAGTTTAAATAGAAAAGAATTACAGGATATATATAACTTAGGATTTGATGAACATTCGGCTAATGAGCTTATATGCCAAACATCTGTAATAATACCTAATTCAGAGGATTATGATTTCTCTGAATGTGGGCTTGCAGGGCTACCTGATTTTGTATCTGAAATAATCGTAAATGAGTCTTCTCTATTCAGCGCAGAAGAAGTCTTAAATTTACTTGAAGAAAAAAGAAGTCAGATGAACGCTATAGAGAAACAAGCATTTGTATTTATAAAGATTGCATTCCCTGAGGTTACTAAAGAGCAGTATGAAGAAATGACATGGGATGAAGTTTGTGAGTATGTTGCATTAGCTGAGGAAATTATAAATACTAAAGAAACCATATCAATAGATAAACTATTAGATAGAAATAGTGATGTTAGATTAGATATTGCTATCCCTAAAGAAGAAAAGGTAAAACCTAAATCAGAAAGACAACAGTTAGAGGAACATAGAAAATACATATTCGATTTATATAAAAAGGGTATAGACCCTATGTTTATTTATGGAGAGCCTAAGCTTGAAACAAGAGATGTAGTTGATAAACCATTCTTAATGTCAAGGCTTTGGAACAACGAGGTGGTAATGAATGAAATCAGAAAGACAATATCAAAAACAAGTAAACAAGTCAGATAAGCGAAAGTATTACTATGACGACACCTCCAATATGAAGTATGAAAAGAGCCACTTATCGCAAGTGGCTTTTATTGCGGGTGGAGTTTTAGCTATGAAATACGGAGTTAAACATGGCGCATTTAAAAAACAAATATCGAGAGCTATTGAGATGGCGGCTAACTATGAAGGTGGATTTGCCTCTAAGATGCACGCCTTTAGAGATTGGGTTAACTTTACTGATAAAGCGGTTGTAGACTCCATGAAGAAGAAAAACCCTAAGTGGGTTAATACTGGTCATGTATCAAACAAAAAGGCGGTAGAGAATAAATTTAAACAGTCTCAGATGGGTAAGAGTATATTTAGACAACAAGACTACCATAAGATAGACTATGCTAAATTCTTTAAACAAAGCACTAGAAAAGAGTTTTGGAAAGAAGTAGGGCATAACATGGATATCCTATTAGACAAAGATAGGATTAAACATACCAAGTCAGATTTTAAAGGTATGATGGAGTTTGTAAAAGAAACTCAAAACACAGATGCTAGCTTTTTAGACTCAAGGCTTTTCAAAGACTATATGAACATAAAACACTCTAGGAAAGGTTTCTCTAAAGATGTAGAAAACAGTAGTAAATTTAATAAATCTCAAAAACTTATGTATGAAATACTAATGAAGACCAGTGTTCAAAGCGAACAAGAAAAGAAAGAAATGATTAAAAGAACTGGTCATAGATATGCAACAATAGGAGATTTTTTAAGCTTTAATGAAGAAAAGAAAAGAGACTTAAATCTTTTAGGTTTTAATGCTAAGAACGATATGCTTTATAAAGAGAATGGCACAAAGAAGTTTAAAGAGCTACAAAAGATGGTTCAAGACTTAGGTAAGGAGCAATATGTAGATAAGAACGGTAAGACTAAATTCTTATACGAACATGAAAACTTTTTAAACCTTAGAATAGATGACTCCATACTTATAAAAGAAGGTAAAGAGGAAGAGAAGAAAATAGTATCTGATTTAAGAGGCTTCCATAAGTATACTGATTTCTTTCATAGATTTGCAACTCAGGATTTTAAACTTCCAGTAATAGGGCTTAATCCTTTTAGAACTTTAGGTATGAAAGGTCCAAGGGAAGAGGTTAACTTCGCTTATCTTTCTAGTAAATCTATTCAAAACGTATTAACTGGCAAAGAAGGGAAGGCAGGAAAATTAAACAAGAACATGTTCTTTGCAAAGGGAACAGTATATGAAATCTTAGATGATGGCTCTTTTGAAGAAGTAAAAAGGAATATGCACATTGAAAGAGTAGCAGAAGGTAGTACAGTTGTATCTAAGGAATTGGATAGTATGAGAAAAATGGCTAACTTATCTAAGATAGAGAGAAACGAATTTAACGAACAAGATGGTGCATTTAATAACTTTATTGGTAAAGTGTCTAGGAAAATGGATATAGGAAGACAAGACTTTAGCTCTGAGGATATGTTAGATGCTACATCAGATAGTCCACTAAATCCTAAATTTTGGATTAATAAAATATCTTCAACTCTTGGAGACATTAACCCATTAAAAGGACATAAGGGTTTTAAAAACCAGGGTGGCATTGGAGAAGATATCAGAATAACTAAAACGTATGCTCAAATGTTTAATGACGGAGGTGTAGATGAAGAGGTCTTTGTAGCTATGAATAATGGCTTTAGTATAAAGAACATATTCTCAAAGGACTCAGCGGTTGGAATAGACGGAGATAATCTTAAAAAATTCTTAGGTCAGTTCTTTGCAGGTAGACATAATCTACAAGATGTAAATAGCTATACATCAAACTTCTTCTTTATATTTGACAGAGTTAACTCAGGTCTTGCACAGACAGGTTTCGGTTTAGGAACAGAGTCATTAAATTCATCTGCGGGTATAGTAAAGAACATGCTTTTAAAAAGAGTTCTTCCTGTGTATATGGGATATAACATAGGAGAGCAAGTTATATATGCAACAGAAAGAAAAGATGAAAATGACGAATACAATGGCAAGAGTAATATTAAAAAAGATATAGCTAAAGGAATAGCATCTATGGACCTTGGATACCACAAAGTTAAAGACTTTACAGGATTAACTTATCTAGCTAAATCCTTTGCTAAATATATGCCAGGGGCAGACCAAATAGGAGACTTGCCTGTTGTAGACTTTCTAAAACTTAATAAATCCTATGATGATGAAATTGATTATTTAAAACATGGTAAATACGCAGTTAGAAAAGGTGCGTTTTGGGATACAGGAACAACAGCATTTACAGGAGGAAAGGTAGATTACTTTAAAGATAATACTTTCAAAGAGGCTATGGCAGAAGTAGACTTTTCATCTGTTAAATATGGTAGTCGTGGAGAATACTTAGAAAATAGTGTCTTACCTACAATAGCTAATCCTTTTGCTCCTATTAAACATTTCATAACAGATAAATACCATTGGGACAGAAAACACTATGATGATAGACCATATATGCAAACTTCTCCAATGTTTCAAGAAGTACCTTTTGTTGGACCTATTCTATCATCTACTGTAGGAAGAGTTATAAAACCAGTATTAAGTATGCACAAAGAAGACTTAGAATTACCTTCTTTTAAAGAAATACAAAACTATAACTCTACTCAAATTAACTTAACAGGAGCTAATGAAATAACTACTGGAGGCGCAGATGGATACGGATTAGCTAGTACAGGCGGTCCAGGCAGTGGAGTAGGAAGTGGTTATATACCTGAAATAGAGCAGAACTACTCAACAGGCAAAAACTATGATGTAAACAAGATGCCTTATGTTCCAGTAAACGCTAACCCAGGAAATGTAGCAGGGTCTTTCGCAAATGATGGTCTATTCTTTAATCATAATAATCTAGGAGTTAATGATAAAATAGTAACTCAGATTACACAAAACGATATAGATAACTCTAGTGCATCTATGACTAGAGATGCTTACTCAACACCATTTGAAGGGTTAAACTCTAGTGCAGGTATTAAATACAATATAGGTCAAACAACAGAACAGATGGCTGACTTTACAGGTCTTTATGGTTTCGGTGCGAAAAGTATAGCCACCTATGCTTTTGGTAGTGGGGCTAGTAAAACTAAATATATAGAGAACTCTACTTATGCTTATTCAATGTCAAGAGACTTTTGGAATAGTGAAGTTGGAGGTATAGGTGGAGAAGGAAACGAAATGATTAGGCGTTTCCTTATGAAGAGAACTAAAGATGCAAACCTATATAACCCTATAAGAAATACTATGCCTAACTGGATGCCAGGGGATGACTACTTCGTAGACTTTAAACATGGAGACCCATATGTAAAAATAGCTAATGGTGAAATGAGATTGCCAGGGGAAGGATACGAAAGACTTAATGGAATAAAACCATTGGACTTTAAAATAGGTGCATCATTCTTAGGAAAATCCAAAGAAGAGATAATGAACCATTATATGAACAATGATGAAATTACAAGCCAAGGCGGAAAGAGCGCTATTAGCAGAAGTAAAGAAATAAAGAGTCGTGTTCTTAGTGAAATAACTAATCAACATAAAGATTATATACTTCAAAAGAATGGTAGAGTACATGATGTTCAAAATGATATAGATGGTAAATATGATTTAAGAATTAGAGACGATAGCAACGACATGGGACAATCTTTAATGCAGATTAAAGTAGTTAACCAAGAGAAGTTTGATGAAGTGCAAAGCAGTAATAACATATTAGATGATACTAAGGCTCAGATGAACTTTTTATTAAACCAAACTGGACTTACTAACGCCTATGTTACATATGTAAATCGTGATAACGAAACTCAAAGAGTTAATTTAAATATGGAATACGACAAAGGTAATCTTAAAGACTCTATAAGTAAATTAAACCAAGCCAAAGAAGACTTAAATACTATGCTTGATAATGGAACCATAGCAAGGTCTGATTTTTATAGCCCAATGGATAAACTTAGAATACTTGGTGATGTAGCACCTTACTCTAAAGAGTATGACCAAATGGCTAGTTATGTATCCAATATGAAATTAAGTAAAGACGAAAAGGCAGAACTTAAAGCAATAAAAGAAAGAGTTAGTCAGCAAAGACAACCTAAAAGGCTTTATGAATATCAGTATAAAGATATAGAAACTAGAACTACATCAGGAACAGTAGATACAGTATTTAGCGATAATACATTTACCTTAAAAGGAACAGACGGAAGATATAGACTCGCAGGCGTAGACATAAAATCAGAAGAGGATTGGAGAGAAGATGCGCAAGAAAAAATAGCTAGCGGAGAGGCTAAAGAAGGATATAGCAATGATTACTTAATGCAAAAACAAGATGCTCTAATAAAGAGCTATCTTCATAAGGGTTCTCATATAAGCTTAGAATATAACGAAAACCAAGTTGATAGAACATCTGCTAGTGGAATATCCAAGGTCATAGTAACTAAGGGTACTGGAAACTTAAATAAAGAATTATTAAGTGAAGGTTACGCTACAGAGAATGATGGCAAGACAGATGTAGATGTAAAGGTCAAGACAACAGGGCTTGGAAGATTTGCAGGTAGCCTTTGGGAAACATATGCTCACATAGATACACCTTTTCATACTAAATGGCTACAAGTTAGAGATGCTAAAGAAGACTATGAAAGAGACAGAGTATACTCTAAACATATGGCACAATGGAACCACCCTATAAGCGACTATTTAAAACCATTGGTAGTAGACAGAAACATAAGTAGAAACTTCTTAATGGGTTTGGCTATTGGAGTTGGAGTAGGTAAACAGTTTGGTAACAGCCCTTTTGGTAGGCTTGTAGGAGCAACCACAGTAGCTTTAACCGTTACTGGAGGAAAATTCTTTACATATGGATATCAAATAATTAAAGGTGAAAAATGGAGACCTGAGAGAGTTCGCAAAGAGCAAGAAATGGATGACTATGTAGACAAGCTAAAGTTTTTAAAATATAGAAAACTTTATGAGGAATATAGTTCCAAGTCAAATGTTAACATAAATAAAATCCTCGAAAATGATAAGAAGAATAAAGACCACCTAAACAAAAGACTTGGCTTTATAGGAAGAATAGCTAGGAAACTAAAAGAGAATGAGGCAAATGGAAGAGGTTCAGGATTACTTAGCTTTACAAGCGCATCAAGCCTTGAAGGATATAATCCTTTAATGAATGCTTTAAGCTCACTAGAGCAAGGAAAGAAAGGATTAATCAAGGCTCTTATAACAGACTTTAGATACGAGCATTATAAAGATACACATGATGTATCAAACATAGAAAATGCTAAGGTAGATAAAGACCATGAGAAAGAAGAATACATAGCTAAAGTAAAAGACCATGATTTAGATATAAAGATAAATGGTAAAACAGATGTAAGAGCAGAATATGATAAAGCACTTGATGACCTTCAAGGGCATGGCATAACAGAAAAGAATTTAAAAAGAGGTATATCAAATTCTAAGAAACTATTAGCCGCTAAGTTCTCTACTAAAAATCCTGTTGCTAAAAGTAAGATAAACTATGATAAATTAGCAACACTTTCTATTCTTCAAAAGCAATTGGCTGATACTTCAATAGATGATGATTTAATCTTAGATAACTTAAAAGATGTAGGGTTAGAACCTTATATGTCTAAAAAAGGAAAACTTCTAAGAGAGAGAACTCTTAAAGATGTCAATACAGCATTAGAGTCTTTAGGAAAATCATTAGGTGTAGACGAGGCAGGGCTTAAAGCTTTGATGTATAATAAACTAAGTGAACAAACAATGTATGCTTTTGATGAAGGAGATAATATAGAAGACTTCGCAAAGGCACTTCCTAAAGCAGATAAAGATTATTTTTCATCTCTTGCTAAAGCTCCCGATAGCGAAAAAGTAAAAATATTAGACCTTGCTCCTAAGTATATGAGAAGAGGCTTAGAGGCTGAGTGGGGACTCAAAGTAGAGAAGAAAGATAATTTACAACAATACTTTACAAGACATGCTCTTCCTGATGAAGATTGGAAAGGTTGGGGTGAAGAAACAGACCTAAACTCTGTTAAAGTAAAGATGATTAGGAAAGAAAATATGGACTTTAGACAGAACAATGTTTGGGAAGATGATGTAAGAAAAGCTAACAGTATGGGTCAACTTCCTGTGCCTAAGATAAACGCTAGGTCGACTAATGCCGAAAGCAGACGAACTATGATGGCTCTTTTAAAACAAAGAGGGTACGAAGATGTTCAAGTTAGAGATGGAAGTTTAACTGGAAACACTAAGTTATACATAACTGCGGACAAGAAGGCTCAATATAGGGAAGAATTAAAACAGAGGGCTAATGAGGCTTTAAATTAAAGAATAAGGAGAATTAGTATATGGCACAAAAACCTTATAACGTAAATCGTTTCAATATAGGATATAATAAAAAATTTAAATCATACGGTCTTAATACATCTGCACAGGACTCTTTTGCAAACTTTGTAAATAGTTCTTTTGTAAATAATATAAATGGAGCTACCTTCGAGGCTATCGGAGGTGGTTCTAATGCCATGCAAATAAGAAAAGACCTAAGTGTTTTAAATGCTTTCAAGAAAGACTTAAAAGAACACAACTCTATATTTGCGCTTGACTTAGAAACTATCGGCTCTTTTTCTGAGACTGCAACTGAGTCGGTTAAAAAAGTAATGGCTATTACAGAGGCATCTTTAGTTAAGAAAACCCCATTAGGTCTTAATACTGGCGGAGATATGGAATATGCTTTTGAAAAGGTATCATCATTTGCTTTAGGTGTTACTCCCGAACAAGGTGAAGAATTAAGAACCATGCTTGGAAGATGGAACCCTAGTAGTTTTAAAGGAGTCAATGAAGAAGAAACTCGCTCTATAAACTCTATCATGGAAAGACTTGCAAGAACAGGAGCATCAGTTTTATATGGGGAAGGAGCTAACGGAAGTATACCTATAATAAACGGAGTACCTACTATTGCATCTTTCACTATGGCATACGATAAGACTGACACTAACTTAATTAATATGGGTATACAAGCCTTAGAAGACTTAGGTAAAAAAGGTTACGCTATTAACAAAAATAACCGTCATACTTATGGAAACAAATTATTTGAGGGATTTGTTAATACTTTAAATGGTTTAGATGCAAGGGTCGTAGGACACAACACTAATGGATTTGATATTCCTTTCATAGATGCTATGAGTAAAGAGGCAAATGTAAAATTCAATGGAATAAAAAACTCTTTAGATATACATGAAATGTTTAATAATATTGGTATAAATCCACTAGAGTTTTACGAAGATAATGATGCAAGTATAGTAAAGGGTTTTGGTAGACAAGAAAACATTATAGGACACGCTTTAAAAAATGATGTATCAAAAGCTAAGGGTGCTATAAAGGGTATGGCTCATACTGCTGATTATGATACATTTGCAGTTATTCATATGCTTACTAACCAACTTAAAAATGGTAAAGGCACTATACTAGACATACTAGATAAAACAGGTACAGAGAAATTACAAAACTTAATTAATGTTTCTCCTGGGTCAAATGATGTATTCAGAACAGCTAATACTTTATTCCTTAAATCAGTTGTTAATGATAATAAAGATTTAGTATTAGACCACGCTTTAGTTAAAGATGCTAACGGAAACTATGTAGTAGATAAGAAAAGAAAAGCATCTTTTAAAGCTAATAACTATTATAAATTTGATAGCATCAAAGAGATAGCATTAGATGATTTGAAGTCATCTTTAACAGAAAACCAATATAATGCTTTTTCAAAAGAAGGTATAAGCAATTTATACGTTGGTTCTTTCTCTCAACAAGGAACTAAAGACGGAGATATTATTAATATAGTTAGAGCTAACAAAGAAGATTTTAATGATGTGTTTGCTTATAACTTAGAGAGAGTTAAGCTAAAAGACAATGAATTAAGAAAAGAATTTTTAAGAAATGAAGAAGATAGTGCTAGAAACATATTATCAAGTGTAAAAGGTTCTGATGGATTTGCGCACAATAGAGGTATGTCTGCTTATAAAGCTTTCAATAATGCCGAGAAAGAGTTTACTAGAAGAGGAGAAAAGCTTACTAAAGCTAACATGGATAAGATAGTAAATGACAAAATGTTCACTTTTTCAAATGGTGAAATACTATCAGCAGAGGAATTATTACCTCAGTTATTAAACAAAGAAGGAGTATTAGACACTAAACTTCTTAGTACAGAAAAACATGCTTATCAGTATATCAAAAGTACTGCTCCAGTATATGGTCAGTTTTCTGATTTAATCGAACAAGTAGCAGGTAAAGCGCCAGGCTCTTTTGAAGCACAGGTATTTAAAAATGCAGAAATGCTTTTAGATAAAGAACTAGAAAAGAGTGGGTTTAAAGTAACTAGAGAAAGCGCTGTTAAATCTACTCTTCAAAAAGCAAGTACCGTAACAGTAATGATTGATGGTGAGGCTAGGAATATAGATACCTCTTCCGTTAAAAAGATTGAAAATAGTATAAAAAATATTATCTATACTGATGCTCATAATGTTAGAAACGAAAACACTAAAATGGGCATCAACAAAGATAAGATAAAAGAAATAGTATCTCAGTTAAAAGATAAAGGAGTTATAACTTCATCTACAGAAGAGGCTATAGAGAAATCTTTCCAAGGTCGTTTCAATGTTAGCCTTATAGCAAAAGATATCAAAGAAACAATGAATAAGAAAACTAATCTGTTGGTAGACTCTCAAAAGCAAGACCCTGTATTTGCTAAAGAAAAAATAGAAAAAGAACTAAAAATGCTAAAAGACGAAAGAAAGGATTTATACAAACTAAAGAATGAGCTTAACAAATACGGAGCAAAAGGTTCGTATACAGGAGAGAATGCTCTTGAAAATATAGAAAACGATAGAAAAAAAGCTACCAAAGAAATCGAAAGATTAGAAAAAGCCAAGAGGGATATCGAAAAGAATATTACTAACCTTGATGTTTCAGGGAAAGATTTTAAAAAGATATTAGCAGAAATAGATGACCTTAAAAAGCAGAGGAAAGATAAACAAGCAGAGCTAAAGAAGTTCGGGAAGGTATTTAATAATAATAAGAATATCGCAAACAACTTAGATGCTTTAAACAGACAAGCGCAGTTAAGAGATGAAATTGATACTATTAGTAGTAGAATTGATGCAAGATATAAATATAAACATGAGATAATGAACAACAATCAGATAAAGAAAATCAATAAGCAAATTAAAAGAAATAATGGGATAGTAGCTAGAAATACACACTTTCTGCAAGAAGTTCCTGGGCTTAAAAATAATTTATCTGAGGCAAATAAACATATATTTTCTTTATTAGATAAGAGAAATCAGCTTGACTGGCTTATAAATACAGGTAATCCTAACATGGAAATGATTAACGTAACTAAAACAGTTAAGGCAGGAAACCTAAGATTTGATAAAGCTGTTAAAAAGCTAGGTATCTCTTTAGAAGACATAGTAAATAAAGCTCTTGGAATAACTCCTAGAGAACTTAAAAGCTTAAACACTAAAGCTACAGCCTACGAAACCATTGATGAATTAGGCGGGTTTTTAAAGAGTGAATTAGGTTGGTCTGATAAAGAGGCAGATAGACTTATGAATACCTTATCCTCTAAAAAGGGTATAGAAAACCTTGTAGACGGAAATGGGAAAAACGACCTTGCTTATAGTATAGTAACTAGAGTAGACGAGGCTAATAAGTTAGAAAAGAACTACTTAGTGTTTACTAGAAAAGGTAACTTAGGCTCAGTTAATGCCCTAGCGGGAACAGAAAAAGATTTTGGTTCTAATATGGTTTCATTTGAACTAGCTAAGAAGATAAATAAAAATGGCGTTGAGTATGCACAAAGAGGAGCATCTATAAAGCTTAACACATCAAAGATAACAGGTTATATTAATAATCATGGTGATAAACCGAAGATTATGCTTGAAGAAGAAAACGTAATAGAGCAAATGCTAGATGTATTAAAGTCAAAACAGTTTAAAGAGAATGTGTATACAGCTATGGATAATAGAGAAGGTGTTAAATTCTCTAAGAGTATTAATAGAAGAAGTTTTAAGGCTATGAGTGATGCACCTGGTCATACTGGAGTTACAATAGTTAAGAACAAAGTTACAAATGCCTTTGAAGAAATACTAACGCCTAACATGGGAGACCTTGCTACATCTAAAATGAAGAACTTAGAAGTCATGGTTAACTTTGCTCCATACCTTTACGATAGCGATAAAGAATTTAAAAGCATGATGGATAGTGCTGTAGAAAAGGCTAAGTCAGGACAGACTGCTATGGAATACTTTGCTGACTGGAAAGGCGATATTCAAAAGGGAAAACTTAGAAAACTAGATGATATAAGTATAAGTGCAGTTAAAGAATTATTTATTACCAACTTTAAAGGTGGCAAAGGGTTCTATAAATCCATTAAAGAAAACAAAGACGTTATGAATATGTTTGACGAAAATAACTTTAACCTAAGTGCTTTCTTAAAAGATGTAGAGTTAAATGGTTCTCAAAACGTGTCAGAAGTTAAAGCACCAGGGTTTAATATGACCTTCCAAGGATTAAACACTATAATGGGTGGAGGAGAGGCGGTTAACAACCAAAGACCTCTTACTAACCAAGCCGCTCGTTATCAGCACCTTAACTTAGATAAATTTACAGATAAAGAACTTAAAG
>JANZXU010008038.1:0-16777 GCA_027576215.1 Amissidens hainesi | reverse complement strand
AATAATGCTACAGAATACTTTGAACCTAACTTTAATTCTGATATTTTAAGGCTTCAAATTGAAAGTGCGGTGATAGAAAGTGCTAACAAAAAAGCAAGTAATGAGAAAGTTATCCCTAGTATTAAATAAGAAAATTGAATTTATAAAGAAAATAAATACTAAGGATGAAGATGGATATCCGGTTGAAAAAGAAATTTCTATAAGAAAATGTTATGCAAATATAAGATCTCTTAGAGGAAAAGAATTTTATAATGCAGCTATGGTTCATTCAGAAGATGATAAGATATTTAAATGTAGATTCTTTAAAGGATTAGAAACTACTATGTTTATAAAATATAATGAAAAGCTCTATAATATAAAGTCTATAAATGATCTAAATGAAAATCATTTTGAGTATGAAATTTATGCAAATGAGGTAAGTTCTAGTGAGTGATGGAACATCTCTTGATATATCAGGAATGGATGAAATTTTATCTAGAGTAGAATACATGGGGCTAGAAGGTAAAAGAGTTCAAAGTAAAGCCTTAAAAAAAGCAGCAAACCTTATAAATGAAGAAATAAAAGCTAATGCCCCAACAAGTACAGTTCCAAGACAGCCAAAGGAAAAAACACAATTATGGCGTACTGGAAAACATGCAAAAACCTTATTAAAGATAAGTGGAGTAAAAAGTAAAAACGGACAAAAGTTTGTTTTAGCAGGACTTCAAAAAAATGATAACTCAAAAGCTTTTTATTTAAAGTTTTATGAGTTTGGAAGTAGTAAGACACCTGCAAATCACTTTATGAGCAGAGCTTATCAAACTAAAAAAGATGAAGCTAAAGAAGCTATAAAAGAAGAGTTAAGAAAAGTCCTAAATTTATAAAATATACCAAAAATAGAATAATACCCCAAAATATGATATTATATTTTTAAGCTTTTAAAATATATAAGGGGCAAAATTATGAAAAATAAAATTTGGGATATTTTTAAACTAGTAATCTTAACAACAATAATTTTACGAGGGAGCCAGATTTTCGCGAGTCTTCTCTTTGTAGCTATTGATATGCCTATAACAAAAATAGGAGCATATACACAAATAGTTTGTATTCCAATATTAGTTGTAATACTTTACTGTAAATGCAAAAATATGAAAGATTTTAAGGAAAGTTGCAAGTTAAAAAAGATAAGTTTAAATCTTGGATTTAAAAGCATTTTAGCTGGCTTTAGTTTATGTTTAATTTCAATTATTGTATCAATGATAATATTTGAGGTGTTGAAATTACAATCACCAGGTATGCAAGATACTGTTGCTACCATTGAAAAAATGCATGAATTTATAGCAGGTATACTTGCTATTAGCATATTTGGACCGTTTACTGAGGAATTAATTTGTAGAGGATTTTTGCTAACGAGATTAAGACGAATTGTAAGTATAAGAACAGCAATTATAATACAAGCTATTTTCTTTGGTGCTATACATGGCAACGTAGTTCAATTTGCCTATGCTTTTATTATAGGAATTATATTAGGGTATATTTGTTATTACACTGATTCAATAATTCCAGGAATCTTAATGCATATTGTAAACAATAGCATTACTTGTATAGTAGGAAAATACGATGAAAGTCTAGGATATTTAGGAGATTCTATAATTATTTTATTAATTTGTATAGGTATATATAGTTTATGGTCTATATTAAAAGAATTTAGGAAAAAAGAAAAAGCACTAAAAAAAGAAGTAGCATAGAAAGCAACTAATATTAATAGTTAAAAAGAGTTAAGAAAAGCCTTAAATTTATAAGGGATACCCCTAAAAATAGAATAATCATCCCAAATATGATATCCTAATTTTAGATTTTAAAATAAAAAATGGGAGGATATTATGATAAAAACAGTTAAAGGAGAGAAAGTTTTAATAGGACTTTTAGGGGTATTTTCTTTAGGATGTTTGGTGCTAGCAAAGTTAAAAAGTTTACCAGTCCTATACGTTTTTTTTATTTGGAATGTATTATTGTTATTATACTTTATATTAGGTAAAGGAATGGTTTTTGATATATTCAAAAATCCTAAAATTCCAGAAAAATATAAATCATATTTACTAATTACGTTTTTGGCTTCAGCAACTAATATAATGATTAATGTAATAAGTTCAAGTTGGCTAAATATGGTTACTTATACGTTGTTATTTGGCTCACTTTCTATGATACATATAAACAATATTAAAAAGGTTATAAAAAATAAATAGTAAGCTAAGTTTTAAATAGGTTTACCTAAATTTAAGGTAAGCCTATTTTTTATATAAATATTAAAGGAATTATGAAAGAATGAGTATTAATAAAAGAGTTTTAGAAGCCCTAAAGCCTTTAAATGTTCCAGTAGAGCTTCAAGTATATGAAGGAAAGGAAGAGACTTATATAACATTTTCTGAATACTTAGAGCAAGGAGAAAACTTTAGTGATGACTTAGAACAAGTTACAGGTCATTATATACAAGTTGATTTATGGTCTAAAGGTAATTTAGAAAGTTTAAAAGAAGAAGTATTAGGTCTTTTAACTAAAAATAATTTTATAAAGCAATCTATAACAAATTTATATGAGCCTGACACTAAGATTTTTCATAAGTGTTTAAGGTTCTTTTTTTATGAAGTTAAGGAGGAAGAGTAATGAGTAGAGAAATAGGCTTTAGAAAGCCAACTATAGCAAAAATAAAAGTAAATACTGAAGAAAAGTATGAAACAGAAAATCCTATAAGACTTGGAAAAGGTATTGAGAGAAAGATAGATAGAAAGCAGGAAAGCGTTGAATGGATAAGTGATGATACTGTAGAGAAAATAATGTATGGTGATCCAGTGTTTGATGTATCAATAACTATTGACTGTTTAACTGATGAAATGAAAGTTATTTTATTTGGTGGAAAAATAATTAAAGGGGTTTATATACCACCTACTAATGCAAAACCTAATGAAGTTGCATATATGGATGAGATTTTAAGAGATGATGGTACCTATAAAAAGAATTGTCTTTATGTAGGTACTTTTTCACTTCCTTCAGATGAAAACAAAACTAAGGATAAAAAGCCAGATTCTAAGGGAGTACATCTTAAAGGAACATTTTATAAAAGGCTTTTAGATGGTCATGCTGAGATTAACTTAGATGGAGCAGCTGATGATAAAGACTTAGAACTTGAAAAGAATTGGTTTAATAAAGTACCAGAACCACCAAAAGAAGAAAGTAAATAAAATAATTAAAGTTAGGAGAAAAAATAATGCAAATAACATTAAACATAGATAATCAAGAAAGAACCTTTATAGCACCTTTTATAAGTACAAGAAAGTTAAGAAAGGCAATGGCCCTTGTTAAAGACCTAAATGGTGATTTTAATGAGGAGACTATGGATAAATTAGCTGAATATTTAATTGAGGTATATGGAAATCAATTTACCTTAGATCAATTATATGATGGTTTTCCAGGAAATAAATTCTTTAAAAAAGCAATAGATGATATTACATCTATAACTGGAGAGTTTGAAGAAAAAATAAAAAACTAGATACAGGGGAGGGGGAAGGTGATCCTTTAACCCCTGAAGAGTTTTTTTGTGATATATATAGTAATTTATTAGAACAAAACTGGAATTTAAATGATGTAGATTCTATGGATATTTTTTATTATTTAGAGGTTTTAGCTTATAACATTAAGAAAAAATCTAAAAAAAGTGAAGCAAATACTTTAAAAGGTATTCCAGAGGAGGATTAAGACAAGGTTTCTTGTCTTTTTCTTAAAGAGAGGAGGGAAAAAGATTGGCAGAGGATATTGGAAGCTTAGTTGTTAAGGTAGCTATGGAGAACTCTTCTTTTGAAAAGGGAGTTCAAAACCTAAAAAGAAACATGAAAGTTATTGAGAGTGAATTTAAAAATGTAACTGAAGGCCTTAAGGGTAATGGATCAGCTTTAGAAAAATTAAAAGCAAAACAAGAAATGCTTTCAAAAACTTATAATAATCAATCTAAAATAGTTGATGCATATAAAAAGAAATTAAATGAAAGTAAAGAGAGTTTAAATTCACTTGGAAAAAAGCAAATAGAACTATCAGAAAAAATACTAAAAGCTGAAAAAGCTTATAGTGAAAGTAAAAAAACTTTAGGGGAAAATTCAAAAGCTACTAAAAAGTTAAAAGTAGAATATGAAAAACTTTTAAAAGAATATCAAAAAGGCGAAGAGAAAATTAGAAATAACTCAAGAGCTATTGATAACTGGAAGATTAAACTTAATACTTCTGAAACTAAACTAAAAGACTTAAAAAGTAAATTAGAAGAACTAGGAAGTGAACTTAAAGAAACAAATAGAGAAATTGAAATTCAAGGAAATAGCTGGTCTAAGTTTGGCAAAAAATTAGATTCTATAAAAGGAAAAATAGATGCTATAACAAAGAAAATGGGGAAAGTCGGAAAAGAATTATCCTTAAAAGTTACAGCACCTTTAACTGCTGTTGGTGTAGCTTCAAGTAAACTAGGTATGGACTTTGAATCTAGTATGAGTAATATTTCAGCCTTAAGTGGAACTACAGGAGATGATTTAAAAAAATTAGAAACGGCTGCAAGAGATGCTGGTGCTACAACTTCTAAAAGTGCAAAAGATGCAGCAGATGCTATGGGTTATATGGCACTTGCTGGGTACGATAATAAACAAATGCAAGAAGCCTTACTTCCAGTTTTAAGACTATCTGAAGCAGGTAACTTAGATATGGCAAGAACTTCTGATTTAGTTACAGATTCTTTAAGTGCATTAGGAAAAAATACTAAAGATTTACCCGTATATTTAGACCAAGTTGCAAAAACAGCAGCAAGTTCTAATACAAATATAGATGCACTTATGGAAGGTTTAATAACTTGTGGTGGAACTATGAAAAACTTAAAGGTCCCTTTAGATGAATCCAATGCTCTTTTAGGAGTCTTAGCTAATAGAGGAACTAAAGGAAGTGAAGCTGGTAACTCTTTAAATTCAGTTTTAGTAAACCTTACAACAGGTTCAGGTCAAGCTGGAGAAGCTATGAAAAAGTTAGGGCTATCAGCCTTTGATAGTAAGGGAAAATTTAAAGGTGTAACTAATGTTTTATTAGAACTTAAAAATAAAACTAAAAACATGACAGAAGAAAATAGAAATATGTATCTAACTATGATAGGTGGAAAAACTCAGCTTAAAACCTTACAAGACTTATTAAGTGGAGTAGGTGAAGAATACGGGGATTTAAGAGGTAAAATTAAAAATAGTAATGGTGCCTTAGATAAAATGGCAAAAACCATGCAAGAAAATAATAAAGGATCATTAACTCAATTGAAATCTGCATTAGAAGAACTAGGACTTAAAATTTATGATATTTTAAAACCTGCTATAGCTTCTTTAGTAGGAATACTACAAAAGGCAACAGATAAATTAAATAAGTTAAGCCCTTCAATGCAAAAAATAGTAGTAACCTTTGGTCTAATAGTAGCAGCAATAGGTCCAGTACTTTTAATAACTTCTAAGTTTATATCTGCAATAAATAATATTAATGGAGCAGTAGGAAAAATTTCAAAGTTTTTAGGAAAAAATGGTGGAGCTATAAAAGTAGCAAAAAAAGCCTTCACTTCTATAATTGGAGTTATAGGAAAGGTTAAAAATGCTTTTATAGCTTTAAATACAGTTATTATGGCAAATCCAATAGTTGCAATAATAGCAGCAATTACAGCCTTAACAGTAGGGCTTGTTATGCTTTATAAACATAATAAAAAGTTTCATGACTTTGTTAATAAGATGTGGGCCAGTTTAAAAACTATAGTTATGTCTTCTATAAAATCTATTAAAGGATTTTTTAAAGATTTAGGTAGTAGTATTTCAAAGACATGTAATAAGATTAAAACTTCAACTGTTAACTTTGGAAAAGCTATTAAAGATGGAACTGTAAATACCTTTAAGAGTATTAAAAATAAAATTTCTAATACCTTAAAGGGGATGGGAGATGCCATTAAAAATACTTGGAATTCTATTAAAAATATGATTTTTGGAAAATTACTTGAGATTTATCATAACTTAAATGAGAAGTTTGAGGACCAACTAGAACTTATAAGGGATGTTTTTAAAAGAATAAAATTAATATTTAAAAATGCTTTTGAATTTTTTAAAACAATATTTTTAGCTATTCCACTTCTTTTAATAGACTTAATATTTAACTTTAAAAAGTTTAAAAGTGATGCAAAATTAATATTTAAAAAATTAACTGGATCAATAAAAAATATATTCCATGAAATAAAGTTCACTATACTTAATATTTGTCTTGCTATATTAGGTATTATAAAAACAGTTTGGAAAGATATAAAAAACTTAGTTATAAAATTTTCTAAATCAATATATAAGGGAACTATTGATGCATGGAACTCTTTAAAAGAATCTACAATAAAGGTTTGGAATGATTTTAAAACCTTTTTATTTAAAACATGGGATGACTTAAAGATCGGTTGTAAAAATGCTTGGAAGTCTTTAAAAGAAGGAGTAATAAAAACATCTAAGGATATAAAACAAAAAATAATTGATATTTGGAACTCAATTATAAATTGGTTTTTAAGCTTACCAAAAAAACTTTATGATGCAGCTATTAAAATGTTTACCTCTATGAAAGATGGAGTAATAAAACAAGGTCAAGATGTTAAAAAGGGTGCTAAAGACATAGGTAAAAATATAATAGATGGATTCATTCACTTACCTGAAAAGATGTTTGAAATAGGAAAAAATATTGTTGAAGGTCTTGGAAATGGAATTAAAAACTTTGCAAGTTATGTTTGGGATAGTGCTAAAAGTGTAGCTAATGGAATAGGAGAAAAAATTAGAGGGGTATTAGATATTCATTCACCTTCAAGAGTAATGGCAGAGCTTGGAGGATTTACTTCAGAAGGTCTTGCAGTTGGTATAAAGGATAAATCAAACTTAGTACAAGATGCAGTAAAGGATATGGCAAATAAGGCTAAGAAGTTTAATCCAAACTTAAAAGCTAATTTAAGCCTAAATAAAATAAATCCTAAGGATTTAAATTTAAATACTTCCCTTTCTAAAATAAATAACTATGAAAAAATGTTAAGAAATTTAGAAAGCACCTTAAACATTGAAGTTTATAACGTAGTTGATTCTAAAGTTATAGGAAAAGAAGTATATCCAACAGTAGCAAAAATATTTAGTCAAAATGAAAATAGTTATAAGGCTACAAAAGGAGGAAGTAGATTTGCTTATTAATAAATATCATATAGTTTTTAATAACCTAAGTTCAAATAGCTTAGGTCTTTCTGTTATAAGTAGACCTAACTTTTCTTCTTTAAAAAAGAAATATAATGAGTATGAAGTCTTAGGTAGAGACGGAAAGCTTTATGAATTTTTAGGATATGAAGATAATGTTATAGAAGTTAAATTTAATTTTTGTGAGCTTAATAATATAAATAGTAAAGTAAGACTTATAAAAAAATGGCTTAATAATATTCAAAATAATAAACTAAGCTTTTCAGATGATCCTTTATTTTTCTACAAGGTTAAAAAGGTTGAATATGAAAATATAGAAAGAAAACTTAAAATAAAAGGAAGTTTTAATTTAAAGTTTATATGTGAACCATATGCCTATAGCTTCTCATCTCAAGAAGAAATAGAAATGAAAAATGGAGAAACCTTAGTTAATGATGGGGATTTCATAAGTAAACCAATAATTAAAATTGAGGGAAATGGCGAAGTTAATTTAAATATAAATGGGAAATCTATAAAATTAAACATAGGTCAAGAAATTATTATAAATTCAAAGCTAGAGCTTTGTTATAGAGGAAGCTTAAAAAATATACAAAATAGTCAAATGAGTGGCGATTTTCCTATTTTAGATATAGGAGAAAATAAAATATTTTGGGACAAAAATGTTAAAAGCCTAAGTATAATTCCAAACTATAGATACTATTAGAAAAATTAGATATTTTGGCTAGTATTATGAAATTACAATCCTAATTGTTGCATAAAAATCTAAATTATGATTAAATGTATGAGTATTAATTACAAAAGATGCAACAATAGGGAGGACAACAAATGATAATTTGGGAAGGATTAGGATTATTAGGATTAATATTTCAAGCGATATCTTTTTTGCTAATAGATCTTACATTTAGCGCTGTATTTGATAATTTATATGTAAATGGTGGTAGACCTTGGTTTTATATTATAAATGCAATAATAAGTGGAGCTATTTGTTTCTATATAGGTAGATGGATGAATAATAGAGAAATTAAAAAAGCTAAAATATATTATGATCCTGAAACTGAAAAGCAAGTAGCATTAGTTAAAAAACATACTATATTTTATATAAAAATGGAATATATAGCTATAATAATAAGCTGTATAATTATATTTTCAGAAATTAAACATCTATTTTAAATGACTAGTGATTATTCACTAGTTATTTTTATTTGCCCATTATTAATCAATTTGTATTTAAAAAAAATTCTTTATAAAAAAGGAGGGGATTTAAATTATTAAGCTATTTAAAAGTAATAATAAGAATTTTGAAACTAATGGAGATATGATTTTAAAACCTATTAGCTGTAATTTAAAAATGGAGCTAGAAGGGTTTAATGAAATAGAACTTACTCATAACTATGATAAAGAAGGAAGATGGGAATATCTTGACTATGATAATGTTTTAAGTATTCCAACACCATATAAAGATATTCCAGATCAACTTTATAGAATTTATGATAAATCAAAGAATATGTCTAGCATAACTGTTAAAGCTAGGCATATTTTTTATGATTTAATTGATAAGCTTCTTATTGATGTTAGACCTACAAATTGTACAGGTGAAAAAGCATTAAATGAAATATTAAAAGACACTCCTTTTAATGGTTACAGCAATATTAAAAATATAAATACAGCCTATTATATAAGGAAAAACATTATTGAAGCTATTGGAGGAAATGATGAAAATAGCTTCTTAAAAAGATGGGGTGGAGAATTATTTTTAAATAACTTTAATGTTTCTATTAATGAAAAGGTAGGATCAAATAATAATATAAAAATATCCTATGGTAAAAATCTTTTAGGAATTGAAGAAACGTTAAATTTAGAAAGTGTAGTAACTAGAATAGTTCCCGTTGGATATAACGGAATAATGCTAGAGGGGGATTCTCCTTGGATTGATAGCCCTCTTATAAATAATTATTCAAACATTAAAATAAGAGAGATTAAATTTGAAGATGTAAAAGTAAAAGAAAAAGAAGATGAAGAAGGCTTTAAAACTCTTAAAGAAGCTCAAGAAGAATTAAAAAGAAGATGCAAATTAGAGTTTAGTAAAAATAATATAGATAAACCTCAAGTAAACTATAAAGCAGAGTTTTTAGATTTAAGTAAAATTGAAGAATATAAGGATTTTAAAATCTTAGAAACTGTTTTATTAGGTGATACTGTTTCTATTAAACATGAAAGATTAAATATAGATGTAGATGCAAGAGTTATTTCTTTTGAATACGACTGCCTAAGCAAAAAGTTTATATCCCTAGAGCTCGGAAATTATTCGCCAAGTTATGCAAGAGAAAAAGCCTATAACAGTTTAAGCTTAGAGAAAATAAATAAAAGCTTTAATGATGAAGGAAACCTTAAAGGAAGCTATATAGAAGGTTTTATTAATGCCCTAAAGTCTCCAATAATAGCACAAAAAGATATAGCCCAAAAACAAGATGTACTTGCAATGATTTGTGAAGATAAGGACCCAAACTCAAAAAACTTTGGTGCTATGTGTTGGGGAACTAAAGGATTTATGATAGCTAATAAAAGAACTCCTGATAATAGAGATTGGGATTGGAGCACCTTTGGTTCAGGAAAAGGTTTTTCAGCAGATTTTATAAATGCAGGTATATTAACAGCTATAACCATAATGAATAGAGATGGATCCTTTGAAATTGATTTAAGTAAAAGTGGTGGCTGCTTATTTAAAAACAATGGAAAAGATGCTATTAAAATAGCTAACAATGAAGTTAAATTATTTAACTGGAAAAAGAATGGCCAATATATAGGAGGCTTAATGTCCCTAATTAATTTAGATGATGCAAACAAACCAGTAATATCTTTAAGTAATACCCTAAATAGTTCAGCATCTATATCTTATAGAGAAGAAAAAGGTGAAGAATGTAACTATATACCTTATATTCGCTTTGATAAATATAAAATTTTAGATAGTAATGAGCCTATAACTATTAGGGAAGATGTAGATATTAGAAGTATTTTAAACTTTTATACTAACAAAGTTAAAGAAGGCAGTATTTTTAGTGACAATAACAATTTATTACTTAATGGGAAAGATAGTATTAATCTTGGAACTTTAGATAACAACTGTATTTTAAAAGTTGGTGGATTAACTAATGGTTATGATGCTTATATTTT
Source organism: Amissidens hainesi (assembly GCA_027576215.1). NCBI lineage: Eukaryota > Metazoa > Chordata > Actinopteri > Siluriformes > Ariidae > Amissidens > Amissidens hainesi. The sequence continues at coordinate 6,368 of JANZXU010008038.1, read as the reverse complement.
AGGAAAGTTTGGAGTTGATAAGGACTTAAGTGTTTTTGGAAAACTTTATATTGAAAAAGATATTTCTACAAAGGGAAATCTTCATGCAGAAGGAAACGCCAATATAGTTGGTAATCTTGTTGTAGGTGGTTCAAAAAATAGAATAGTTAAAACTAAAAACTATGGGACCATATCTCTTAATGCCTATGAAACTTCAGAATGCTATTTTGGTGATATTAAAAGAGATAAACTTAAAAATAAACAGTGCAAGGTTAAAATAGATGATATTTTTAAGGAAACTATTAATACAAAAGTTCAGTATGAAGTTAAGACTTGGAGCTATGGTGAAGGAATAGTTTATGTAGATCCTTTAGAAATGTTTGAGGATTATTTTATAGTAAGAGGAAATAAAGACATTCCTTTTGGATATGAAATAATAGCAAAACAAAAGGACTATGAAAATAATAGACTTGAAGAATATTTAGAGGAGGAGAAGAAAATTGGCAGTTAAAGAAGAAAGTTTAATTATAGATTTAGATAAAGAAAATTATATTCCAAGTTTTCAGGTTAAACAAAATGATGATGTTATCTTAAAAATTAAGTTAACTAAAGATAATAAGTTTTATAATTTTCTAGGAAATACAGCAAAGCTTTATGCTAGAAAGCCTAATGGCACCTTTATAGAACAAAATAAAAATATTTCAAATAATAACACTGAAATAATTATAAAGTGTAAAAATAGTGTTTTTGATACTCCTGGAATATGTATTGGAGAAATAGAATTAAAAGATTTAAATGGAGTTATAACTACAGCTAACTTTTACTATATAGTTACTCAAAAAGCTGTTAGCTTTAAGGATATAAAATCTATTATAGATGTTGATAGTGTTAAGGACTTAGAAGGCTATATAAGTGCTTTTAAATTATCCCTTGAAACCTTTAAAAATAATTTAAAAGGCTTAACAGATTTAAATTCTAATAAAGGTGCGACTTGTTGCTAGACAAAGGTAAGCGTGGGTTTACTACAAAACTAGCCTAATTACACTAGTAATTAGAACTGTTGTTACAAAAGGTAGAATGATAGGGTAACGCCTGGAAATGCCTTACCAAAAGATACGAATAGCGTTTAATTGAGTAAACAATTAAAGGTTATAAGCTCGTTAAATGGCATGAGAATATACCCTAACAAGTTAAGTTGAGGAAATGCGAACTAGAGGTAGTCGAGTATATGATAGTGCTAGGTTCTATAAAATATCTATGGTTAGGATGTTCCACAGGGAACTGACGAAATTGGGAATGTACAGGTCTAAAAGAATAATATTCAGAAATGAATATACACCAAATGGTGAGTAAGTGTGGGTGAGTAAAAATCTTTGTTATGAAAATCCATATAGTGTTATAGGCACAATCAAGCTTACAGGCTTATACCAATGACCTACGGATATATGTAAAGATAGTAACAACGGAACAAGGGAAGCTTAGAATATGGAGGATTTACTTTCTATGAAGTAGTGATAAGGAAAACATAGGTATAACTTATCTTAATCTAAGTGAAAGTGGTGGCATAAAGCAATAATGAATATTGTAATGATATTCTAGCAATAGCCACTAGACAAATTGTTGTTTGAAAATTAAATACTGAATAATCTCAAGGTTCGAGTAAGACTAAGAGATATGAAAACTTCTATATAGGAGGAAGTAATAGACTTGGAGGAAAGCTTAAAATTAGAGAAAAGACAACTACTAAGAAATAATGAATATTACTCAATGCAAGATATATTTGACAATCTATATGAAAAGTCATGTAATAATGAAAAGTTTAACAATTTAGTTAAACTTATAACTTCTGAACAAAATATCTTACTAGCGTATAGAAATATCAAGAAAAATAAAGGTTCAACAACGATTGGAACTGATAGCCTTGATATTTCATACTTCAAGGAAATGGATGAAAATGAGTTTATTAAATACACTCAAAACAAAATTAACAATTATTTTCCTAAAAGTGTAAAAAGAGTTGAAATTCCAAAATCAAATGGTAAAACTAGACCTCTAGGGATACCATGCATTGATGATAGAATAATACAACAATGTATTAAACAAGTATTAGAACCTATATGTGAAGCCAAATTCCATAAGCATAGCTATGGTTTTAGACCAAATAGGTCAACAAGCCACGCCATTGCAAGATGTATGTATTTAATGAATAAATCACAATTACATTACGTAGTAGATATAGATATAAAAGGTTTCTTTGATAATGTTAATCATTCAAAGTTAAAGAAACAATTATGGACATTAGGCATACAAGATAAAAATTTAATCAGCATAATAGGAAAAATACTAAAATCAGAGATTGATGTAATAGGAACACCAACAAAAGGAACACCACAAGGAGGAATAATTAGTCCATTACTAGCAAACGTAGTATTAAACGAACTAGATTGGTGGATAAGTTCTCAATGGGAAACTATGAAAACATATCACACATATATCCAAACAGGACACAAATATTTTGCTCAGAAAAAAACAAAACTAAAAGAAATATACCTAGTCAGATATGCAGATGATTTTAAGGTCTTTTGTAGAGACTACAAAACAGCATTCAAAATCTTTAAAGCAATTAAGATGTGGCTAAAAGAAAGACTTAACTTAGACATTAGTACAGAAAAATCTAAAGTAACAAATCTAAGAAAAAACTACACAGAATACTTAGGTTTTAAGCTAATGGCTAAAATGAAAAGAAATAAATATATTTGTCAAAGTAGAATGAGTAATAAAGCTAAAAATAACACAATAAAAAAATTAAAAGAGCAAATCAAAAAGATACAGAAAGCTAATAATAGCAGGGAAGTATCAAGACTAAACTCTATTATATTAGGTAGTCACAACTACTACAAAAGTGCTACTAATATAAATATAGATTTTACAGAAATAAATTTCTTAGTTACAAAAACCTTAGAAATCCGTTTAAGAAGTCACATATCGGATAAACCTAAAATCTCTAAAACGTATCAGAAAATATATGGAGAATATAATGGTAAAAAATATACCATTCAAAATGTAACTATATTTCCCATATATGGATGTAAAACTAAACCACCAATGTGTTTTTCACAAGATATTTGCAATTACACAGTAAAAGGTAGATTAAAAATCCATGAAGATTTAAAAGGCAACTATATACATTTAATAAAGTACCTGTTAAATTCAGAGACAAATGAATGCAACCAATCTACTGAATACCATGATAACAGAATATCTTTAATGGCAGGACAACAAGGAAAATGTTACATTACAAAAGAATTATTAGAAATTCATAATATGGAGTGCCATCATAAAACAATGAAATCACAAGGTGGAACAGATGAATACAAAAACTTAACTTGGCTATGTGAAGAAGCACACAAACTTGTTCATGCCACAGTTAAGGAAACAATTGAGAAATATCTAGGTTTGTTGTCCCTTGATGAAAAAGGGTTAAAGCGTGTTAATTCTTTAAGAAAGTTAGTAGGAAATTCAGTTATTTAATAAATAAAATACAATATGTTGGAACGCCGTATGAGGTGAAAGTCTCACGTACGGTGTGAGGTGGGGGAAAACTCAGAGATAACTTCAAAGAGTTACCTATCACTATATAAATTAGAACTTGAAAATAATAATGCAAAAGAAAATATTAAAAGTTTAAGCTCAATTAATATTAAAGCTTTAGAGAATATTAAAAATATGAATGGTTTAGATATTCCAAACTTAAAAAACAATATAGATTATTTAAAAAATTGGCAGAAAAACTTAAAGATAGATTCAACTAATTTAATAAGTAATAGTGGCTATTGTGAGAGTTTAAGCTATTGGAATAAACAACTTGGAAATGCAACTTCAAAAGAACTTTATATTCAAAAAGGTAATAATGAGCTTTGGAGTGGACCATCATTAGAATGCACTTCTATAAATCCTAATGGTTGGTGTGTTCTTTATAATAGTTCTTTAAAAGACTATAAATTTAATACCTATAGTCAATATACCCTAAGTGGAGTTATATGGGCTAATGAAGATATGAAAATAGATTTAATAATATCTGATGGTGATAGTAAAAATCTTGTTCTTATTGAAACTTTAGAATTAAAACAGTTTTACAATGAAGTCTCAATTACCTTTACTCCTAAATGCAAAGGTAATGATAATTTAATTAGATTCTCTTTTAAAGGATCTGGAAGGCTCTTTATTCCTTTTATTAAATTAGAAAAAGGGAAATTTGAAACAGGATGGTGCTATAGCCTAAATGATTTAAATAAAAGATTCAATTCTAAATGTGATAAGAAAGATTTAGAAAACTATTTTAATAAAAATAATATGGGTGAATTAATAAATAAGATAGTATCAAATAAAATATTATCTACTCAAGGTATAAGTGAAGGTCAAATTTCAATAGGCCCTTTAATAATTAAATATGGCTGGTTTAATATAGAATCTAATGGAACTAGGACATATAACTTTCCTGTAGCATTTCCTAATGGTGCTTTCTTTGGAATAGCTGCAAACTATCAAAATGATAATAAGGATTTAGCATTTACAGGGGTAGGAACTAGAGGTGCTGTTACTAAAACTGGTATAACAGCATATAACATAGATAAACAAAGGGCACAAGCTGTTTATATAGCTTTAGGTAACTAGAAAGGAAGGTTAATTTTATGTTTATTGACTTTAATAAAGAAACTTATAAAATAACAGGTTATTATTTAGAGAATAATGAAGAAGAATCTTTAAAAGAAATACCTGAAAATATATATAACTATATAAGAACACTAGAGCAAATATCAGATACTTATATAACAAAAGAAGCTTTAGAGTTAAATTTATTAGATAAAGAAATCTATTTTAAAACTAAAGAAACTAAATTAGAAGGTGAAAGTCCTATAAAAGCTTTAGAAAGGCAAGTGTTAGAACTTCAAACTTTTATAGTAGAGCAAAATTATAATAATTTACTACAAACTGGAGGAATGAAAAATGCTTTATAATCTATTAAAAAATCTAATTACTAAAAAACATTATGAAAAGGAAGATATGTTAAATAAATTAAATGTATTCTACACTTTTAATCAAATAACTATGGAAGAGTATAAAGAATTATTAGAAAAGGTAAATAATGAACCAGAAAAAGAAACAGCTTAGAAAAATTTAATATATGGGTTATATTTAAGGACTTTAGATAGTCTTTTTTATTACCCTTTTTTTATAAAATACAAAAGATAAATGAAGAATAAAGGAGAAATATACAAATGAAAAATATAAAAGTTTTAAGCTTATTTAGTGGAATAGGTGCATTTGAGAAAGCATTAAAAAATATAGGAGTTAATTTTGAACTTATAAACTATTGTGAAATAGATAAGTTTGCGAGTTTTTCATATAGTAAGCTTCATAGTGTTTCAGAAGACTTAAATCTTGGAGATGTCTCAAAAGTAGATACAAATAATTTAAAAGACTTTGATTTACTTACATATGGCTTTCCATGTCAAGATATTAGTTTAGCTGGAAATATGAATGGAATAGTTAAGGGTAAAACAAGATCTGGTTTACTTTATGAAGCTCTTAGAATTATAAATGCTAAAAAGCCTAAATTTGCTATAGCTGAAAATGTTAAAAACTTAGTAAGTAAAAAGTTTATAAATGACTTAGATAGTATGATAAAAGAACTTGATGAAATGGGATATAACTCTTATTATAAGGTTCTTAATAGTAAGGACTATGGCTCACCTCAATCTAGAGAAAGAGTTTTTATTGTAAGTATTAGAAAAGATGTTGATACCTTTAACTTTAAATTTCCAAAAGAAATAGAAAGCAATTTATCTATTAATGATATTGCTGAGGAAAATATAAAAGATAAATACTACTGCAAAAATTCTTATATAAAAGAATTTATTAAAAATATTAATTCTAAAGTATCAGATTTTAAATCTAAAAATAAATTTGGATTAATAAGAGTTGGAGATATTCAAAGTCCAAATATGAGAGAAATGAATAAAAGAGTTTTCTCAACTAATGGATGTAGTCCAACATTAGTAACTGGAAGTGATAGCATACCGAAAATTGTTAGCTGTAAAATTAGAAGGTTAACTCCTTTAGAATGTTGGAGATTAACTGGCTTTACAGATGAAGATTATTTCTTAGTTAAAGAATCCTTAGAAAATAAATTTTATGGTGGTAAAGATAGATCTGATACACAAATGTATAAAATGGCTGGAAATAGTATAGTGGTTGAGGTTTTAGAGCATCTATTAAAAGAATTATTAAAGTAGGTGATAGGATGAATAATGAACTAATAGTTCATCAGTTTAATGTTAATGATAAAAGGCTAAATAATCATTCAGAGCGAATTGATAAATTAGAGC
>JANZXU010007809.1:0-16817 GCA_027576215.1 Amissidens hainesi | reverse complement strand
ATGAAATTTAAATATATATTAAAAAAATGCGATAGAAAAACATTAGAAATTAAAATTAATAAAGAGGGAGAAGTTTTGGTAAAAGCGCCTAAAAATATAACTAAAAAACAAATAGAAGATGTACTTTTAAAAAAATCTAAATGGATAGAAAATAAAATAAAAGAAGTTAAGAAAAGAGATAATAAGGTTTTTAGCTTTGAAAATAATTCAAAATTGCCTCTTTTGGGAAAAGAATTTCCCGTAAATATATTTTTATCTAAAGTTAAAAAGAGCTTTATTGAGTTTTCAAATAATCAGTTTAATTTTTTTATTGAAGAGGGCTTTTTTAAAGATGAATCTTTGAAAAAAGAATTATGTTTAGAGATGTTAAAAAGCTTTTATAAGGAGTATGGGAAAAATTATTTAGAGAGAAAAACAAGAGTTTTTGAAAAAATAATAGGTGTTAAATGTAATCTTATAAAGGTTAAAGATGTAAAATCCATTTGGGGCAGCTGTTCTTCAAATAATAATATAAATTATAATTTAAGGTTAATGCTTATGGATGAAAGTTTAATAGACTATATTGTGGTCCATGAGCTTTGTCATTTGATACATAGAAATCACTCAAAAAGCTTTTGGAGTGAGGTTGAGAAGTATGTTCCTGATTATGAGGAGAAAAGGGGGAGGCTTCAAGAGTTGGGGAAATTGTATTGCTTTTAATTTAAAGATATTTCAGTTATTAAATCAATATTTTTTTAATATATATGTTTTAATCATGAAATTCTTTATTTTTAAAACTTTAGGAGGCAATTTTGCTAATGGAAAAAAATCAAAGATTAGAGTTTCAAAAATGGTTATCAAAAGTTGAATTTAAAGCTAATAAAACTGCTGAAAGTTATGGTAGTGCTATAAATAGTGTTTCAAAATATTTTTCAAGTCATAAGAATAAATCAATTAACATTTATAGTATTAATGATCCTAATATAGTTGAATCAATAGCTAAAGAATATTTCTCTATGGAAGAGGCTAAAAAAGTAAATAAGAAAGCACATAATAGACTTAGTTGTGCTTTGGAGAGTTATTACAAGTTTTTATTGTATAAATTTAAAAAAGAAAAAATAAAAGAAAAGGCTATAGAAAATAATGAAAACATAGAAATTAAAAAAAAGGAGAAACCAAAATGTAAAATAAAAATAATACAAGAAAGTTGGCCAAGAGACATTAAAGTAGCAGAAGAAATTAAAAAAGTTAAAGACTATGTTTGTGAAATTGATGAAGATCATAAATATTTTTTAGGAAAAGAGAGTAAAAAAAATTATGTTGAAGCACATCATTTAATACCTATGAAATTCCAAGAAAAATTCAAATATAGTATAGATGTCTTAGCAAATATGATATGTTTGTGTCCAGTTTGTCATAAAAAATTACATAATGGGTTACTAGAAGAAAAAGAAAAACTATTAAATTTGTTATATTTGGCACGAAAAGAAAATTTAAAAAAAAGCGGAATAGGAATAGAGTTTCAAGAATTATTAAAAATGTATGAAACAATCTAAAATATTGATAAAAGCCCTACATAAAATTAATCTTATGTAAGGCTTTAAAGAGCTTATAAAAATGGATATTCTGTATAAACGTTTATTTTTTTACCTTTTAAATAATACTCATAAATTTTATGAGCAGGCAATTTTACTACAAGGATATTTGTTAAATGTGGAGTAGATAAATATTTGAACATATCCATTTCAACTTCACCATTTAAAATAGGTTCTTCTTTTTCAGTTGGCATAAAAAACGCATTTACAACATCTTTAAATTTATGTTTTGATATAAAATCATTATATGCAAGTTGGTATAAATATTGTTTTGTTACATCTCCTATGCCAGGATAGCCTTTTAACTTATCTTTTTCTAAAGTTATATTATAATATTTAGCATCAAATATACCAAAACACTTACCATCTTCTTTATCATATAAACAGATTAAATCAGGTATTAAAGTATCTTTAGCTATTTTTTCATGCGTACCTTCGGTATCAAAGCATTTCCACTTAGGTTTTCCAATAATTTCTAAGAGTGTGTTATCTTTTTTATGTATATACTTAGCATGTAAAGCAACAGGCAATTTTAACTGTTTAAGCTTTTTTGAAAGTTTATTATCAAAAACATCAGAACAAACGCGTTCCCAAACAAGGTTAAAACTACTTGTCCCATATATACTTAATCCAAAATTATCTTTAAAAGATTGGCTTTGTGAAATATAAGTATATAATGTTTTAAGTAAATGCTGCTTTCTAGTTGCAAATTGAACATTTAATTCATTATTTATCCTATATAAGATATAATCAATATCTCCAAAATCAGAAATATCTTCTTCTGACAATATTAAGCCTTCCATTTCAAATAAATCTAATAAGTTAGATTCTTTTAATTTACGAGAGCATTCTGTAATAATGAATTTATGTAATCTTGAAAAGTAATCTGCATCATTATCTATTGTATTTATGGTTTGTAATTCAGTATAAAAAGGTTGATTATTACTTATTATAGCGAAGGTCTCATTTATTGTTTTATCCCATAAAATTTCACCTTCTCCATTTGTCTCTATAATATCTTTTTGATTAATATAAACTCCATTTTGATGATAGTCATTTAAAAGATAAAGTATTATAGATAATAAATTAAATGAAATATTGTTATCTGATCCATTAAATGCACTTATAATCTGCTCTTTAGAATTATATTTATTTAAAACATTTAAAACTTGTTTCATCTCTTTTAAAGGGTTTTCAATGTTTAATAAATATTTTGGATAACATTTAATTATTCTTTTACCTATAGTTAATACTCCAACAAATTTAAATACATAATAATAGCTTTCAAAGTCTGCATCTAAGTCAACTATTTCAACTTCATCATCAGTTAAATCATTTAAATTTTTTTCTTTTGATGTAGCATTTACAACCTTTAAAACTCCATATAATTTTAATTTTTTTATGAAATTTTCAACTTTATCAGTATTTAGTTTAAATAATTTTTTTAAATCTTCTTTAGAATATCTTTTTTGTTCTCTTACATATTGAGATATAATTTTCAACTTTAAAACACCTACTCTTCCATTGATCCAGTAGATAAGTTAAGTCCAAAAATTTCTTCTCCAATTTTATCAAATTCTTCACAAACTGAAGAATATTTAGAGAAATCAAATCCTTCAAATATTTTTTGCTTATGTTGTTTTGCAGCATCTTCATAAAGGTACATAATAACTTTACTTTTAAAAGCATTAATAAATTTTTCATTATCTTCAACAAAATTAGTAGTTTCATCTACTTTAATTACATCTTTTGATAAGAAATAAGGTCCAATTAATTTATCTTCATTAACCTTGCAATCAGTAGATAACTTTTCATTAATTGCCATACGTAATTCGTTCCAATTAACTTCATGTGCATTATTTCCACTACCTAGCATTACCTTAATATTTTGTATTCCTGAAGAATTTTCATTTATTCCTATGTATTCAAATTCCCATCTACGTTTAAATGCAGTATCCATAGGGAATACGCCCTGGTCTGCACTATTCATAGTAGCCCAAATATACATATTAGCAGGGATTTTTATTTTTTCATAATCCTCTTTAACTCCACCTAATTCGTCTACTAAGTAATCTTTCATATCTTCACTAGCGTCTATTGCATATTCACTTATACCATTTTTTCTATCAAGTAGTTGAAAAATATCTCCAAAGACAGATGCTACATTAGCTCTATTTATTTCTTCTATCAATAATAAAAATGGTTTAGGATTATCAGATTTTAAGCTTTTAATAGCTTTTACATATGTTCTCATAAATGGACCAGGAACATATTTGTATGTTATAGCTGACTTCTCTTTTCCATTTTCATCAATTTCTTTTATAGGTACTGGTTTATAAGTTCCTACAAATTGAGAATATGAGTAGTTTGGATGGAAAGTAACTCTTTCAAAATTATCTCCAAATACTTTTTTATCATCATCTAACTTGTGACTTTTTCCAGTTCCAGGAGCACCGAAAACTATTCTATTATGAGGTTTGTCTATATTAGAGTTAAAATCTAATGAAATTTCATTAGAATTTTCTAAGCTATCACCTGATGAAACTTCACTACTATCTACACTTTCACGAACACCGTTAAACAATACATCTATTGTAAATATTTTATTTTCCTCATCTATGTCTAATAGCAATTCATTTCCCGATAAATTTTTATCGTATAGAGCTACAAACCAACCATATTCTTGTGTATTTAATTTATTATATACTGTTCTATATAGTTGAAATTTTCTATTTGAAGAATTTATAGAAGCAATAAATTTGTTATTAGCAGTATTAAAACGTTCTCCTATTAGCCATAATACTCCAGGACCTAAGTTAAAAGTATATTCACTGCTTAAAACAAAAGCTGAGCCATCTTTATCTTTTCTAAAATAATCTAAAGTAGGATTTTGAACTAAAACACCCTTAGATCTAGCTTCATCTAAAAATTCAGATGGTAAATTGTATGATGCTTGAGCTCCTCCTCCAAATCTAACCTGTTTTTCATTGTGTCTAATATAATATTTAGCTTCAGAATCACTTACTATTTTTGTAAATCTCATATAATCCTCCTCAGTTTCCTTAAAATTCAAATAAAAGTATATCATAATTTGTTGCTATGTTTAACAATAATAAAAGAATAAAGTTAAGCATTATGTTAATCTAATAAAAAAAATAAAAGCTTCAAGGAGTAAATCCTTGAAACTTTTGGCCTTTAATTAGACAGAAAAATCAAATTCATAAATGCCTTGTTCATTTATAGTTAAATCTACATCAGTTCTGCCATATGCAATTAAATCATTTCTTGTAATAAATTTATCTTTTAATTCTGCGAGTAAAATAGGATTAGCTTGTATAGCCTGTTCAATAGAATATTTATCCCCACTATATGCTTTTTTTATGATGTTTAATTGTTCTTCAGCATATTGAGAGAATAATAAATTCTTACCTATTTTATTGCCAATTCTCATTCTTAAATAAGTTCCTAAGTAGCTTTTATTGCCATAAGTACTAATTTGTTTAGGATAAAGATTATTATAGCTATCAGTTATACCATTTCCTTCAAATAGGATATCCATATATTTACTATCATCCCAGATTGCTTGAAAAGCTATATTTTGGACATTAGGTTTTATAGGTATAATAGGCATACGTAATTTTAAAGTTTGATCAATTGTATCCAATGATATTGGAATGTAAGCATCGCTTAAGTGTGATAATCCAAAACTATATCCCCAATTTAGTCCTGATGTAGCTCCGACATCTCCTGGAAATGTGTTAATTCCTATAATATTAGAATTATTACCATATCCAGTTGCTAACAAAGAAATTTTAATCATAATATTTTTCTCCTATCTTGATTTATTATTTTGTTTTTTAACAATAAATATATATTTATACAATTCAGTATTCGTGAATTGTAACTTAAACTTAAACAAAAAAAGACGGTTAAAACCGTCTATGTTAATAAATCTAATAGTTTTTTAATTTCTATTCCTATTTTCTCTGCAAGTAATGGAGGAACAGCATTTCCTACTTGAGTATATTGACTTGTTTTGCTTCCTGTAAAGAAGTAGTTATCAGGGAAACTTTGAATCCTAGCGGATTCTCTTACTGTAGGAACTCTATTTTCTTTGTAATGAAAATAGTTTCTATGTCCGCAATCAATAGTAGTGCTAGGAAGTTTACTATTCATTCTTTTAAATGCTGAATTATAGTTTCTAACACTGTAATATTCTTCAGGAATATCTTTTATAGTTCCGCCATCTGGTACCATTGATACTATAGTTTTTGTTTGTTCTGTATGGTTAGTTGCATCATTATTAAGGACTTTTTCATTTGTTCCTCTTAAAAGCTTTTGATAATGATTTTGAGGTTCTGTTTTATATATTTCATTATTTTCATTAGAATCTAATGATGGTAAATCTGATAATGCTTCATATGTAGATACCGAATTTTTTTCACTTCCTTCAGGGAAAACAAATTCTTGATCTTTAAATATATCTTTTCTTAAACCAACAAAAAATACTCTTTCTCTATTTTGAGCAACGCCATAGTGAGAAGCTTTTAATACTTTAAAAGTTACATTATAGCCTAAAGTTGAGAATCTTTTTAATATATCTTCTTTAAAATGTCCTTTTTTTAGTGTTAGTAAGCCTTTTACATTTTCTAATACAAAAAATTTAGGCCTTACAACTTCAACAAATCTAACATATTCTAGGTATAAACTATTTCTTTCATCAGTTTCATTTCTAGTTCCAACCATGCTAAAACCTTGACAAGGAGGACCACCAATAATGCCTATAACATTATTTTTTTTAGCAAATTCTTTTAATTCATCACTGCTAAAATCATGAATATCTAAATTTTTACCTACTTTATTTTCTCTATTAAAGTTAAATGTATTTATGGCATGTTCCCATTTATCTATAGCTAGGGATGTTTCAAATCCAGCTCTTTCAAATCCTATACTAAAGCCACCTGCTCCACAAAATAAATCAATCGTTTTATAACTCACTTTATTTTTCCTCCTTTGTAGAAAGTTTATCTAAATAAACTTTTAAAGAATCTGCTATAGCTTTACTTAGTAAAGGTGGAACAGCATTTCCAACCTGTCTAAACTGAGCTCCTTGAGTTCCCGTAAATACAAAATCATCAGGAAAACTCTGTATTCTAGCAGATTCCCTTACTGTTGGAACTCTATTATATTTAGGGTGAAAATAATTCATATGCCCTGTATCTATAGTTATTGAAGCATCCTTACTATCTAATCTTCTATAAGCTGAAGAATGTCTATTTGTACGGATAGTTTCCCATAAATGTTCTGGTACATTCTTCCAGTTGCCACCTTCAGGAACATGGCTTATTCTTTCTTGAACTTTTTCATTTGGATATTTTATATTGTGATTATAAATAAAATCCTTTGAAATTTTACGCATTATACTTTGATATTTAGAAGAAACTTTAAATTCAATCTTAAATACGTTACCTATATTAACTAATTTTAGTTGATCTTCCATTTCGTATAAATCACCTATAGCATCTTTTACAGTAACAGGCTCTTTTTTTATTAAAGATGAAAAATCAAATTTAGTCTCATAATCTTTTCTGATACCAACAAAAAAAGCTCTCATACGTTTTTGAGGAACTCCATATTCAGAAGCATTTAAAACATTAACATTAACAATATATCCTAAATCATCCATTATATTTAGCATAGTTTCTTTAACAAAACCTTTATCTTTAGTTAATATACCTCTAACATTTTCCATTACAAAAGCTTTAGGTTTTAATAACTTAACAAATCTTATAAATTCAAAGAATAATTTATTTCTTTCATCAGTTTCATTATCTTTTTGCCACATATTAGCGGTACTAAAACCTTGACAAGGAGGACCTCCGATTATTACATCTACTTTATTTTCAAAATTTTTTAATACCTCTTCATCTGTTATGGAAGATATGTCTCCACAAAAATGAAATCCATCTTTAAAATTTAATTTATGTGTTTCTATTGCATCTTTATTGAAGTCTATACCTCCAACAATATTAAATCCAGCCATTTTAAATCCTAAGCTTAATCCTCCAGCTCCGCAAAATAAATCTAGTACGTTACGTTTCATACTGTGCTCCTTTAATTTTTATAGTTTTTTACAAACAAAAATTAATGTTTGTTTCTTCTTCATCTATCCCAATATATTTAAGAATTTTTTTTCTTGAATTTATGTTAAAAATAGCTTTTAAATTGTCTATGTTATTAGTTTTTTTGTAATAATGATAGCCAAAGGTTTTTCTTAAAGTTTCATTTCCAATATGTACATTAATATTGCAATCAGATATTGCATTATTTAAAATTCTATATAACTGAGATCTATTAATAGGCTTGTTATTGCCTTTATTGCTTTGAAATAAATAAGAATCTAAGTTTAAATTATTATCTTTAGAATTTTTAAATAAATAAAAATCAATAGCTTCTTTGATAGGCATATTGATTTTATGTTTTTGAGTTCCAATCAAAATATTATTTTTTATAGAACTATCTTTATTTAGCACATCACTTAATTTAAGATTAAGAATTAAATTAGATTTAATCCCTGTATTTATACCTATAATGAAAAGTAAGTAATTGCGTAAATTTTCATTTTTAAAGTAATTTTTAATTTTGTCTAAATCATTTATGTCTTTTATAGGATCGACTATATTCATGATAGGAATCCTTTCATACAACTTAATTTCATTTTAGTGCATTTTTGCTGCATTTTATATTATAATAGCCTATTAATCTTTTTTCAATATAAATTTAAAAGCTATATTTTAAATTTTTTATTTTACATATTTGAAAATAAACTTTGTTATTATAATAAATACATGCTATAATTAGGCCAAGCTTAACGCCAGAATTTTTTTCTTCTACAAGAAGATTAAAGATTTAAAAGAAAACTTAACTATTTGATATATGTGAAATTAAAAGAGTTACATCAAATTAATTTATTTGATATGACTCTTTTTTTATATTTAAAATTAGATTATTTACTAAATAAATATAACTATACTGTTAGTTAATTTATTATAAATTTACTTAATTAAGACAAAATAGTTACCAAATTTTAAACACTTTGTTAATGAAATATGAAATAATTTATATATTGTGGAAAAAATTATTTTATTAGACAATTAATTTTAGTATAAGAAATTTTAAAAGTTAAATAAGGAGTTGTAATAAGTTTATGAGAGATATTGATTTACCACCATATGCGCCCCTACTAATGGAAGCAACAAGAGCAATAGGATATAATTTAGAATCTGCTATTGCGGACATATTAGATAATAGTATATCTGCAAAAGCTAAAAACATAGAAATAAGATTTAGTCCATATGATGACCCATATGTAGCCATATTAGATGATGGAGAAGGTATGAATAAAGAAAAGCTAAAGAATGCCATGAGATATGGAAGCTATGATCCAATTAAACAAAGAGATGAAGAAGATTTAGGCAGATTCGGATTAGGAATGAAAACAGCTTCACTTTCTCAATGTAGAAGACTTACAGTATTAAGTAAACAAAATAAAAATGTAAGTGCATATAGTTGGGATTTGGACTATATAAACAAAACTGGAAGATGGAGTTTATTAGAACTAGAAGAGTCTGAATTTAAAAAAATACCATTATATGAAGAGCTTAAAAATTATACTTCAGGAACTATAGTATTATGGCAAAACACTGATAAAATATCTCCAGATTCAAATGGATCAAGTGATATATTTATAGAGAAAATGGAAGATGTAAGAAATCATTTATCATTAGTATTTCATAGATATATATCTGGAGAAAAAGGAATAAATAAGATTAAATTGTCTATAAATAATAATTTAATAGATCCTATTGATCCATTTCTAAGTGAGAAGAGCCAACAACTATATCCAGAAGAAGAAATTAAAATAGGAAAACATAAAGTAACAGTAACGCCATATTTAATGCCACATATTACAAACCTTACTAAAGAAGAGATTAATAGATTAGGTGGAAAAGATGGCTTAAGAAAAAATCAAGGATTTTATATTTATAGAAATAAAAGATTATTAATTTGGGGAGATTGGTTTAGATTAGCTAAAAAAAGTGATTTGAGTAAGCTTGCTAGAGTAAAAATTGATATTCCAAATACTTTAGATTCTGAGTGGACATTAGATATAAAAAAATCAACCGCAGTACCTCCTCATGCTGTAAGAAAAAATTTAAAAGCTATTACTCAAAAAATATGTGATAGTAGCAAAAAAACTTGGGAGTTTAGAGGAAGAGTAGAGACGAATAAAGATATAGTACATATATGGCAAAAAAAAGAACATAGAGATGGCATATCTTATGAAATAAATCAAGATCATCCTATTATTAAAGAAGCTATAAATAATAGCAATAATATGGATGAAATTAAAAAAATATTAAATCTAATAAGCCAGTATTTGCCAATTAATCAATTATATTCTGACTTAACAAATGATAAAAAAATAAATGACACAAATGAAGATTTAGAAAGTGAAAAAATAGAAATGATGATTCAAACAGCTATATCTAATTTAGATAGTGAAGCTAAAAATGCATTTTTAGAAAATATAAAAAATGTAGAGCCTTTTAATAAATACAAATCAATTATAAATAAATATAAAAAATAGGAGAGTGTATACAAGCTATGAGAATAGATGCAATAAAAATGACAGAAAACCTAGCTAGAGTCGTGTTAATAGAGAAATTTAAAAATGATTCACCTACTGAAAGCGATATATTAGAAGTTACTAGTAAATTTAGAGCTATAAATGATCTTAGTGATGAAGAGTTTGATCAGGTTATAAAAAATCTACATTCATGTTTAAGTGTTGAAATGGATGAAGGCATTGTAATAAAAGGAGATAATGAGTTTCAACCATGGTATGATGAGCGTAGAGCTGAATTAGAGTTTAAATATTGGAATAGATATGAACAGTATTTATTAAAAAAAGGTTGGAGTCCTAAAGTAGTTAACACAGTGGATAAAGTTTCGAATGACATAATGTCACTTCTTGGAGATCCTAAACAAGAAGGAGGTTGGAAAAGACGAGGTTTAGTTATTGGTGATGTTCAATCAGGTAAGACAGCAAATTTTACTGCAATATGTAACAAAGCTGTTGACGTAGGATACAAAGTAATAATTATTTTAACAGGAACTTTAGAAAGCCTTAGAAAACAAACTCAAGAAAGACAAGATAGTGATTTGGTAGGCTTAGATAGCTATTTTATGCTTAATGAAAATAAGAAAAGAAAGTATATAGGTGTAGGAGAATTTAACAACAATATAAGGTTAATGACTTTTACCTCAACTAGAAATGACTTTAGATCTGCTATTGTTCAAAATGTAGGGTTATCATTATCATCTTGCACTGATACAGCATTATTTGTTGTGAAAAAAAATAAGTCTGTACTTGAAAACTTAGAGAAATGGTTAAAAACTTATAATGCTGATTCAAGTGGTAAAATTGATAGTTCGGTTTTAATAATAGATGATGAATCAGATAATGCATCTGTTAATACTAAAAAAGAAGATGAAAATCCAACAACAATAAATAGATGTATAAGAAATCTTTTAAATTGCTTTACAAAAGAATCTTATGTAGCTATTACAGCAACACCATATGCTAATATATTCATTAATGATGAAACTGATAGTGCAGTAGAGGAGCAACATGGACAAGACCTATTTCCAAGAGACTTTATATATTGCCTTTCAGCTCCGTCAAATTATATAGGGGCAAAAGATATTTATTTAACTAATGGTAAACACCATAAATCTTTAGAAATAATTGATGATATGGATAATTTATTGCCTTTAAAACATAAAAATACGATTAAAGTTAAGTATATGTCTGATAGTTTAAAAGAGGCAGTATATTACTTTGTATTAGTTAATGCAATAAGAGATTTTAGAGGTCATAAAAAATCTCATAGATCAATGCTTGTAAATGTTAGTAGATTTACTAATATTCAAAATCAATACGTTGAGATTTTAGAAGATTGGTTAGAAGAGATAAAAAGAAATACTAATAATTTTGCTAACTTATCTAGTAAAGATAGCGAAAAGAATGAGCATATTAGAAAAATGCATGAAGTATGGAATAAATTTAATCTTGAAGATATTTCTAAATGTGATTGGGAAGAGATAAGAACAAAATATTTAGCAAAAGCTCTATTTACTATTAAAGTACAAGCTGTTAATCAAAGTTCTTCATCAAAAAGTTTAGACTATAGTACTTTTAAAGAATCAGGATTTAGAGTTATAGCTGTTGGTGGAATTAGCTTATCTAGGGGAATAACACTTGAAGGATTATGTGTTTCATACTTCTATAGAAATTCACAATCCTATGATACATTAATGCAAATGGGAAGATGGTTTGGATATAGAGAGCATTATGATGATTTATGTAAAATATGGATGACTGAAGGTGCTATAAATTGGTATAAAACTATATGTGAAGCTACTGAAGAACTAAAAAGAGAAATACAAAAAATGAATAATAAAAATTTAACTCCAAAAGAGTTTGGGTTAAAAGTTAGAGAAAATCCAGCCTCTTTAATAGTTACTGCTAAAAATAAAATGAGAAATACAAAGACAATAGAAAGATATATTGATTATAGTGGAAAATTAACTGAAACAAGAAGAATAGATTGTAAAACTAATCTATTAAAACAAAATTACGATTTAGTTGTAGGTGTTTTAAAAAATTTAAATATAAATTTAGAAAGAGTTAATAAAAGTAGTTATATTTTAAGAGATGTTGGTAAGCAAGCTATTTTAGAAATAATTAATAATTTTAATGATTCATATGTCAATATACTTCAAGGATATAATCAAGAAGCTATAAGTGAATTTATTGAAAAACCGAATCATCTTGAAAAATGGGATGTAATTATACCATCAGGAAGCATTAAAGAAACTGTTGATTTGGATATTGGAAAAGAAAAAATAACAATACAAAAAGAAGAGAGACGTTTAGAATATGAGCCTGAGAAAAAATTTATAAGTGTATATGATGGTAATAAACAAATATTAGCAGATGGCAGTTTAAAAATAGGATTAGATGAAAAGCAACTTTCAAATATAAATGATGATGAAATAGGAAAGGCTAAGTATTTATTTAAAGAAAGAAATCCATTAATGTTTATACACTTTATTGATGGAAGTAACATATTGGATTTACCAGAGGATGTAGAGGTTCCATATAATACATTTATAGCATTAAGTCTTGCTTTTCCTAAGACGGATGATTTTGATAAAACTAAGGTCAAAGTTAGATATAGAATAAATACGGTTAAAATTAAAAACTTTTTAGATTTCGAAGAGGATGATAGTGATGATCTATAAAGAATTTGTAGGTAAATGGCACTCAATTAATGAAAATTTTCAAAGGGTTGATAATAGTCACCCTTTAGAATTTTATTTATCAAAGACAAATAAAAATCAAAGTAAATTATTGTTTTTAGCGGGTAAAAATAATATAAAAATTTCAGATTCTGAATTTATAAAAGTTGAAGTAGGATTAAGAAAAGATGGAAGATATGCTTATAAGTTCATACTGACAGATCCTAGATTTGAAAGTCAATTTTATAGATTATGTTATGATTTAGTTGATTCTTCAAGAGGCTGTTTAAAAAGTGAAGAGTCGTATAAATTTATAATAAACTTATTTTTAAAATGGCAAAGAATGATGAAAATAAGCAAAAATAATATTTTATCAGAAGAAAAAATAAAGGGATTAATTGCTGAATTAATAGTATTAGAAAAATTTATAAAATCTAAAATTGATAAAAATTTAGTTATAAATGCATGGCAAGGACCCGAAGAAGGTTATCAAGATTTTATTTTTGATAACTTTTGGGGTGAGATAAAGTCAATAACTAAAAGAGGCGAAAAAATTACTATATCTTCAATAGAACAATTAGATACAGAAATTAATGGAAATATATATACTGTAATGCTAGATAAGGTAGATATATTAAATAAAAGATGTATTACATTAAATGCAATAATTAAAAGAATAGAAAATCTATTAGGAGATAATATATTACTTTTAGATATATTTAAAGACAAGCTTACAAAAGTAGGGTACTTATACTCAGAAGAATATGATAAGTTTATTTATCATGTTAGTAAAATTAGTTCTTATGAGGTTAATGATAGTTTTCCAAGAATAAGACGATCTCAAATACCTATAGAAATATCGAAAGTAAAATATGAAATTTTATTGGCAACTATAAGTAAATGGTTAGTGGAGGAGTTTGAATGGAGCTAAAACAATTCAGAAAAGATTTATTAGAAGAAATAAAAGCAGAAGCAAGTGCAAGTAATATTTCTAAATCGGAGATGTTTGTAGAAAAATTTTGTAAAAGTTTAACAGAAATAGATGCAATCTCAGATTATGAGCAATGCTTTATAAAGACAGAAGGCAAATACAAAAGAATATTGCAAATGGATGCATATAAGTATGAACCTGTAGATAAAACCTTAACAATAATAGCTGCTATGTATGATGATGAAGAAGAAGCTAGCATATTAAGCAAGAAACAAGCTACAAGAACTTTTGAAAAAATGGAATTTTTATTAGAGGAAATAATAGAAGGTAAATTGCTTAGAAAATATGATATAAGCTCTGTTCAATATGGTTTTATAAGTGAAACTTATGAACTTCGTGATGATATAAAGAAACTTGAATTAATAATTATCACTGACTCAATAATGAATGATAATCAAGGTAGGCTTTTAAGCAAAACATTTAAGAATATTGATGTTGACTATAATGTATGGGATATATCTAGACTATATAAAGTTTTGTCTAGTAAAAATGCAAAAGAAGAGTTAGAGATTGATTTTAAGGAGTATTCAAACAAAGGTATACCATTGTTATTAGCTAATAGTAATGGTGAAAATTGTCGCTCATATTTAGGAGTAATTTCAGGTACATTATTAGCAGATATATATGATAAATTTGGTAGCAGGCTTTTAGAAGGAAATGTAAGGGCGTTTTTAAGTGCTAGAGGTTCTATAAATAAAAATATACGTACGAGTATTAAGCAATGCCCAGAAATGTTTTTTGCATATAATAATGGAATTTCGGTTACTGCTACTGAAATTGAAACTGAAAAGAATGAAGATGGAATATTTTTAACTAAAGCTAAAGATTTTCAAATAGTCAATGGTGGTCAAACCACAGCCTCTCTCTCTAATACTAGATTTAAAGATAAGGTTAATTTAGATAATATATATGTTCAAATGAAGTTAACAGAAGTATTAAGTGAAGATGCTACTACTATAATTCCTAATATATCGAGAAGTTCAAATAGTCAAAACAAAGTGAATGAAGCAGATTTCTTTTCAACAAGCCCGTTCCATGTAAGAATGGAAACAATATCAAGAAGATTATATGCACCTGCTACTAATGGATGTCAATATGATACTCTTTGGTTTTATGAAAGAGCTCGTGGGCAATATGTGCAAGCACAATTAAAAATGACAAAAGCAGAGAAAAAAAAGTTTACTAATCAAAATCCTAAATCTCAAGTTTTAACTAAAACTGATTTTGCAAAGTATATAAATTCATGGGAGCAACTACCGCATATAGTAAGTAAAGGAGCTCAAGCTAACTTTTTAAATTTTGCGAATGAAATTAATCCTAAATGGGATGAAGATGACAAAAAGAATGAAGTATTTAATGAAAATTATTTTAAACAAGCTGTTTCTTTAGCAATATTATTTAAGCATGTTGAAAGATTAGTTTCTAATCAAGATTGGTATCAAAATGCATATAGAGCTAATATTGTTACTTACTCAATCGCCTTATTTTCATATAAATTAAAAAAACAATATAAAGATAAAGTGTTTGATTTTTCAAAGATATGGGCTAAACAAAGTATTCCTAATGAAATAAGTAAAATTTTTAATGATTTAACAAGAGAGGTATTTGAAAGTATAATAGCTCCAGGAAAAACTACAATGAATGTAACTCAATGGTGTAAAAATTCAAAATGTTGGGAAACAATAAAGAAAATTAATGTAATTATAGATAGCACAGTAGAAGCATTTTTAATTGATAAGTATGAAAATAAAAAGATTATTGCTGATTCTAAGAAAGAGCAAAAGCTTGAAAATGGAATAGAATACCAGATGAGAGTTATAGACTTGGGTGAAATATATTGGCAAAAAGTTTTAGAATTTGGAAGACGTAAAGGGATATTAACTATGGAAGATACTAAAGTTTTACAAGTAGTATCTAAAATAAGAGATTCAAATGTTCCTAATTCTGTTCAGTGCAAAAAACTTTTAAATTTGGTAGATAGACTTAAAGCAGAAGGATTTAAATAAAAATTATTATAAGTTGATTAAAATATAGAGAAAATGGACAAGATATAAATATAATCCCCTCAAGAATATTATATAGATAACAAAATATACATGATGTATATGCACATAGACATATAACCCTAAGTTAATTTTTAACTTAGGGTGTTTTTTATTAATGAAATGTATAAGTCTTCAGTTTTCTTAACTTCGTTTTGTACATTTGTATATAAACGATTTGCCATATTTCTTAATGTTTCCATATCATTTTCAGTTAGTTGAGGATAATTATATTTTTTAATATGTGTAGTTATTTTAGCTTTTCTTTCCTTATAGTCAAATTTAAAACATTTAGATTTTAAATATTCGTCCCATGTCATAGAAGAAAAAGGTACTTTATTTCGTTGTTGATTACATTTTGGACACACAGGAATTATATTAGCCGGGTGATGAAATCCACATTGAACTTTATTCATCATTATTAAGTGTTCTACTTGAAGGGTTGTAGCTTCTGAGTCGCAATATGCACATGAATTATCAAAGTATTCAACCAACATCCTCCAAAAATCACTCTTTTTTTTGGGATGTATTTTAAACTTATCTTTTAAATATTTTTTTGATATAGTAGTTAAAAAAGCTCTTACTGCAGTGTTTGCAGCATCTGAACTTGTGTAATTTACTGCCAAAATGAGTACCTCCTAATAAATTTATCAAATATAGTATTATCTTTTTAAAAATATATTATTTATAGAAATTAAGTATTGCTTATATCGAATATTTTAAAAACCCACCCACTAGGAGGTAAGGTTTTTCCTCTTCCTTCGCATGTTCCGACCTGTGGGCTTCGCACGCTCAACTCCACAGACCTCCACATACTACGGAAAAGGAAAAACCTATATAAAT
>JANZXU010007691.1:0-16898 GCA_027576215.1 Amissidens hainesi | reverse complement strand
TGGAAAAAATGAAAGACTTATATTAGTAGAGAAATTTTAAAATGAATGCACGGTTTACTAAGCAAATAGAGCATTCAGAAATAATACAAATAACTAGCTTAAAGTTAGTTATATCAATAGTTTAAGGCTTATACATTAAGCGTATAAGGTAATAGATACCACTTGAATATATGAAAAGTGCTAATTGTAAGCCAGAAAACAAACTCAACTACCTACTTAAAACCATTGGAAAATATATTTTTGTTAAAGGTCTGTCATATAAAGAAATAAATATGATTTTGAGGTGATTAGTTTTGAGTAGAAAAAGGAGCTTAAATAGAGAAAAAGCATTTGAAATTTATAAAGAAAACAATGGTAAAATAACTTCTAAAGAAATAGCTAATTTGTTAAATGAAAAGATAAATAATATAACAAATTGGAGAAGTAAAGACCATTGGAACAAAAGAGTTAATAAAATTGGAGCACCTCTTGGTAATAAAAATGCTCTTGGTAATAAAGGTGGTGGAGCTCCTAAAGGAAATGTAAATAGTTTTAAACTTGGAAACTATTCTAAAAGGATTCCTTTAGCAGTTAAAACAATAATGGAAGAGTTAAATGTTGAAAATCCTATAGAAAAGCTATGGAAAAGCATTTGCTTACAAGAAGCTAGAATAATTCATATGCAAAATATAATGCATGTTAAAGATAAAAAAGATTTAACTAAAATTTTAAAGAAAGTATCTGATGGCACAGTATTTTCAGAAGAATATGAAATTCAATTTGCATGGGACAAGGAAGCTAATCTTATAAATACTCAATCAAAAGCTTTAACTACTTTATCAAAATTAATAAAACAATATACAGAGTTAGTAAATTCTAATCCAGAACTTGCTACAGAAGAACAAAGATTAAGAGTAGAGCAATTAAAATATAAGATTGAAAATAAAGAGTTTGAACATAAAAAATCAATAGATAATAAGAAATTAGAACTTGAAAGAGAAAGATTTGAACATGTAAAAGAGATGGATAAATTAAAAATTTGGTAGGTGATATAAGTGAGTGAAGGAGTATTAAAGAAATTCTATAAATCTAAAGAGTGGCGAAATCTTAGAGAAAGATTAATACTTGAGAGAGGAACTATATGTGAAGATTGTAAAAAACAAATAGTAGAGTCTAGATTTATACAACTTCATCATATAATTGAACTGACAGAAACAAATTACTTAGATTCAAATATATCTTTAAATCCTAGCAATATAAAAGTATTATGCCAACAATGCCATAATAAAACTCATGGTAGATGGTGTAAGGGTGCTATAAGAAAGCCTAAAGGTGTGTACATTATCTATGGTCCACCAATGAGTGGTAAGACTACTTATGTTAAAGAGAATATGCAACGAGGGGATATTATAGTTGATATGGATAGGTTGTATGAAGCTGTAACATTATTACCTAGATATGATAAACCTAATTGCTTAAAGTATAATGTATTGGCTATAAGAAATAGTATACTAGACAATATAAAAACAAGGTATGGAAGCTTTAATAGTGCATGGATTATCGGTGGTTATGCAGATAAGTATCAAAGAGAGCAATTAGTTAAAGAGTTAGGTGCTAAAGCTATTTTGATTAAAGCAACTAAAGAAGATTGTATCTATAGACTACAGTATTCTAATGATTATCGACAAGAAAACCAAGAAGAATGGACAAGCTATATAAATAAATGGTTTGAAACTTTTTCCGAGTAGAAAAACACCCCCCCATGAAATATACAACTAAAAACACAGGGAGTCGACGGTAGGTCAGAGCAGAAACGCATAAACTAAAAATTTTGAAAATCGGTCAGGAGTTTTTTTAAATGGATAAAAAAGATGTATATAAAAGAGAATTGAAGAAATTAACTGAAATATTTAAAGATGTAGAGAGTAGCAAACAACAATTAGTCGAAGGATTAATTAAAGATGCTGCTTTTTTATTTGCAGAAAATTATGAGTTAAGAAATTTAATTGATGAAGTTGGTTTTATTAAAATACATCCTTTTGATAAATCATTACAAAAGCAAACTGAAGCAGGAAAACAATATCTTAAAAATATAAACTCGTATTCAGTAATTATAAAAGCTTTAAATGGAGTTCTTATGAAAAATGCTATAGAAGAAGATGATCCGTTTGACAATTGGTTAAAAGAGCAGGTGAATAATAATGAGTAAGAACTTAAAAACCATTGTAAAGTTAGCAACTAATGAAATTAATGGAAAACATTCATGGCTATTAGAATATTATAATAAATCTTTATCAGGTGAAATTATTCTAGGAAATGAATTAAAAACTTGTCTTAAAAATCTTATAGAAGATTTATCAGATGATAGATTCATATATGATACAGCAGGAGCAGATTTAAGAATTGAGTTTATAGAAACATTTTGTAAGCATACAAAAAGTCCTTTCAATGGAATGCCTTTTATATTGGAGTTGTGGGAAAGAGCAGTTATAGAAGCTTTTTATAGCTTTAAATGGAAAGAAAGTAATTTAAGAAGATTTAAAAAGTTAATTTTATTAGTTGCTAGAAAAAATGGTAAAAGTACATTTTGTGCAGCATTATCTTTTACTGAATTTATGATAGGAAATGCAGGTTCTGATGTTATTTGTTCATCTAATGATGATGCACAAGCTAATATAATATTTGAAGAAATAAACAACATGAGGGAAATGTTTGATTCTAAAAATAAAAGAACTCATAAGAATCTAAAAGGTATTTTTAATTTAAAAAATAAATCAACTATTAAAAAATTAAGTGATAAGACTAGAAATAAGGAAGGTAGAAATATTGAATTTGCTATTTTAGATGAAAGTCATGAAATGAAAGACAATGTTATTGCTAAATCAATAGAACAATCACAATCTATAAAAGATGAACCAGTATTTATTAATATAACTACTGAAGGATTTGTTGATGATGGTTATTTAGATAAAGAACTTAGATATGCCAGAAGAGTTTTAAAAGGCGAAATAGAGGACTATACATTATTACCTTGGCTTTATACTCAAGATTCAGAAACAGAAGTATATCAAGATGAGAAATCATGGCATAAAGCTAATCCTTCTCTTGGAACAGTTAAAAAAATTCAGTATTTAAGAGATCAGTTAAACAAAGCTCAACATGATAAATCTGAGAGGGTTTTTACTTTGTCTAAAGATTTTAATTTTAAGCAAAATAGTAGTTCTGCTTGGCTTATGGATAAAGATGTGATGAATGATTTAACATATGACATTGAAGCTTTATCAAATAGCATAGGAATCGGTGCTGTAGATTTATCAGAAACTACAGATTTATCTAGTGCAAAAGTTTTAATAATGAAGCCAGGAGATAATAAAAAATATTTTATTCAAAAATACTTTATTCCTTCTAGTAAACTTGAAGAAGCTCAAAAAGAGGATGGAAAAGACTATTTAGAATGGGCTAAAAGTAATTATATACACATTTGCGAAGGTAATGAAGTTGATTATAGTGATATAGTTGCTTGGTTTGTAAGCTTGTATAAAAAATATAATATAAGAATTTTTAAAGTAGGGTATGATAAATGGAATGCTAAATCCTTTGTAAAGGAAATGGAGGACTATGGGTTTGAATTGGAAAAGATACCTCAAGATCCTAAAAACTTATCAAGTCCTATGAAATTAGTTGAAGCAGATTTAAAGTCTAATCTAATAAACTATAATAAAAATCCTGTGGATATTTGGTGTTTAAAAAATGTTGTAGCTAAGGTAAGTCAATATGGTCAAATAATGCCGATGAAACCGAATGATACTGGAGATAAAAGAATTGATGGAGCATTAACATTTATAATAGCTTATGCAACTCTTGATAGATATAGAAGAGAGTATATGAACATTATTAGGTAGGAGGTGAAAAAATGGGATTTTTAAATATTTTAAGCTCTTTTAAAAACAAACATAGGAATTACCAATATGCAAAAATGTTTAATGGTCAGTTGCCTATATTTAGTCAATTTGGAGATGATATATATGCTTCAGATATAGTTAAAAACTGTGTTAGATGTATTGCAACTGAAATAAGTAAATTACAGCCAAGGCATATAAGAACCAATGGAGAAGGCTTAAAGCTTGAAATGAATAGTGATATTAATAGACTATTAAAGTTATCACCTAACCCAATAATGACAACAAGTGATTTTTTAGCTAAATTAGTTTGGATTAGAGAAAAATATAATAATGTTTTTATTTACCCAACTTATAAAATTATAAATGGTACAAGAACATATACAGGACTATATCCTTTAAATCCTATAGAAGTTGATTTTTTGCAAGATGAAATAAATATACTCTATATTAAATTTACATTTGCAAATGGAGAAAATTATACATTACCTTATTCTGATGTTATACATTGGAGAAAAGATTTTACTGAAAATCAATTAATGGGTGGAGATGCAAATGGAATCGTTGATAATAAACCACTTTTAAAAGTTTTAGAAATAAATAATACAGTTTTACAAGGTTTAGATAAAGCTGTTAAATCAAGTTTATCTGTAAGGGGAATTTTAAAGGTTAATACGCTTCTTGCAGACGAAAAACAAGAAGAAGAAAGAGAAAGATTTGAAAAAAAATTAAAAAATAGTGAAAGTGGAATAATCGTAGGAGATTTAAAAGAAGAATTTGTTCCAATAAATTCTAATCCTAAATTTGTAGATAAAGATACATTAGAATTTATAGAAAAAAAGATTTTAAATAATTTTGGATTATCATTATCTATTTTATCAGGTGATTTTACTGATGAACAATATCAAGCTTTTTATGAAAAAACATTAGAACCAATGATAATTTCACTTGGTCAAACATTTTCTAAAACACTATTTACAGATAGAGAAATTCAAGTTGGAAATGAAATTATTTTTTATTCACAAAAGCTTTTATTTACTAATACTAAAAATAAAATAGCAGTTGCTGATATTTTAGGAAGTAGAGGAGCTTTAACTGATAATCAATTATTAGATATATTTGGCTATCCACCATTCCCTGGTGGAGATGTTCGACATATGTCTTTGAATTTTATAAATAGAGATATAGCAGATAAATATCAAATGTCAAAATCTAATAAAGGAAAAGGTGGTGAACTAAAGTGATTAAGCAAGAAAAAAGGTTAGTTGAGTTTAGAGCAATTGAAAATACAGAAGGAAAAATGATTATAGAAGGTTATGCAATAACTTATGAACAACCAGCAACACATAAATCTTCTGGTTATCAATTTACAGAAGTTATTAAAAGAGGTGCATTAGATAAAACAGATATGACTGATGTATTACTTAGATATAATCATAATGATAATTGTTTTTTAATGGCTAGAACTAAAAACAATAGTTTACAGCTAATAAAAGATGATGTAGGACTAAAAATTAGAGCAGAATTAATTGATACTCAGAGTAATAAAGACATCTATAAATCAATTCAAGAAGGATTGATTGATAAGATGTCTTTTGCTTTTGATGTAGCAGAAAATGGTGATACTTGGAGTTATGGAGAAGATAAAACATATAGAGAAGTTAAAGATATAAATAGACTTTATGATGTAAGTGTAGTTGATACTCCTTTTTATGATGCTACATCAATTTATTCTAGAAGTATTCAATTATTAAAGAATAATTTAAGTGATCCATTAGAACTAGAAAAAGAAAAATTATTATTAAAATATAAATATAAAGAATAGAGGTATGATTTATGAACTTAGAAGAATTACTAAAACAATCAAAGGAACAAAGAAAATCGATTATAGAAAGCATAAATACTGTAAAAAGCAAAGAAGAACTTGATAAAATAGAATTAGAACTTAGAAAATCAGATTTACAAATTAAAGATTTAGAAAATAAAATTCTAGAAAAAAGAAAAAGTGAAGATGATTCAAATTTAGAGTGGAGAAGTTCAAAAAAAGCATCTCAAGAGCCAAAAGGTAAATTAAATCCTTTAGCAAATTTTGGAGAAGAAAATAAGCAATTAAGAAATAATGAAAATAAAGAAATAGAATATAGAAAAGCTTTTATGAATTATGTTACTCAAGGAATTTCAATTCCAAAAGATTTAAGAACAGCAGAAGTAACACAAACAACTGATGTTGGAGCTGTAATTCCTACAACAATTTTAAATAAAATAGTTGAAGAGCTATCAGCAACAGGAATGATATTACCTTTAGTAAATAGAATGTCGATTAAAGGTGGTGTGGCTATTCCAGTAGGAACTATAAAGCCTGATTGTGGTGAATGGGTAGGAGAAAGTAAAGGAACAGAATCTAAAAAGTCATCTATTTCAAAAGATGCAATGATTACTTTTTCTTATCATAAATTAAGATGTGCAGTTGCTGTTAGTTTAGAAGTAGATACAATGTCATTAGCTATATTTGAAACAACATTAATAAATAATATTATTAAAGCTATGACTAAATCACTTGAACAAGCTATAATCAGTGGTGATGGAGTTGGAAAGCCTAAAGGAATTTTAACAGAAACTACAAAGAAGGGACAAACTGTAGCTACTAAAACAATAGGATATGACACTTTATGTAATGCAGAAGCAGCCTTGCCACTAGAATATGAAAATGGAGCTGTTTGGTGTATGACTAAAAAGACTTTTATGCAATTTGCTGGAATGGTAGATTCTAATGGTCAACCTATAGCAAGAACTAATTATGGAATAACAGGAAAGCCTGAAAGAATGCTTTTAGGAAGAAATGTAGTATTATGCAATTATTTAGATAGTTATTCAGATACGTTAGCTAAAGATAAGCCTTTTGCATTTTTATTTAATTTTGAAGATTATACTTTAAATACAAATTATCAAATGAGTATTAAAAAGTATGAAGATAATGATACTGATGACCAAGTTACGAAAGCAATAATGATTGTAGATGGTAAAGTTATAAATAAAAATAGTCTAGTAATCTTAAAGAAAGCAGAGTAAGGTGAATATTTTTGAATGTATTAGATAAAGTGAAATTGTCATTAGGAATACTTTCTGATGATGAAGAATTAAATTCATCTATAAATTTAAAAATACAATCAATTCAAGGTTATTTAAAAAATGCAGGTGCTAGTGAAAAAGCAATAAATAGTGAATTAGGTATATCTTGTATAGCTATAGGAGTTAATGATTTAATGAATCAACAAGCTGGAGCAACTAAATTGTCTCCAGCTTTTAAAATGTTAGCTAATCAAATTGCTAGGATGTGATAATAAATATGGCATTAAAGTTAGATAAAGTAATTCAAATAGAAATGTATTCAACCGTACAAAATGAAAATGGCTTTGATGAAGAGGTTTGGAAGCCTTTTAAAAAAGCTTTTGCATCAATAAATAATTTATATGGTAAAGAATTTTGGAATGCAAAAGCAGTGCAAAGTGAAAAAACTGTAGAATTTACATTAAGATATGATAAGCAGTTAGAAAGTTTAGATTCAAAAAATTATAGAATTGTTTATAATAAAAAAGTTTACGATATTCAATTTATAGATAATAAAAAATATGAAAACACTTGGCTTAAAATAAAAGCTATATGTAATGAGTAGGTGATGTTATTTCAGGAATAGAGATTGATGGTTTTGAGGACTTAGAAGATTTAATTCAAGATATGACATTAGATGTAAGTGATAAAAAGAAAGCTGTAAAAAGTGGAATAAAAGTTATTGGAAAAGGTCTTAAAAATGATACTCCAAAAGGACCAACAGGGGAATTATCAAAGTTTGAAGAAAAGGTAAAGGATACAGGCTTAGGAATTGAAGGAACTGTTAATTCAAAAGCTTGGTATGATATTTTTCAAGAGTTTGGAAGTAGTACCCAAAAGAAAAATGTTGGATTCTTTGAAAAAAGTGTTAATAAGAATAGTAAAAAAGCTATTGAAGAAGTATCAAAAATAGTCTTTAAAAATATAAAATAGATAGGTAAAAGATGTGAATATAAAAAAATTATTATTAAATACATTAAGTAATTCTAAAATTTTAAATCTTGTACCAGATAAAAAAGTATATTTTGTACATGCGAATGGCCCTATGCCCCCATATATTGAATATCAAGTTATATCAGAAGAGGATATTGAGTATAGTGAAGGAAAAGCACAATTTACAAATTATACAGTACAAGTAGATGTATTTTCTAAAGGGGATTATACAGAAATTGAAGAAACAATAAAAAAAATTATGTTGGAAGCTGGATTTGAAAAAAATCCAAGTTGTCCAGATTTATATGAAGAAAAAACAAAATTAAATCATAAACCAATAAGATTTAATATAGATTTACCAACTAGCTAAATTTAGCTAGTTTTTATTTTAGAAAGGAATGATTATATGTCAGAACAAAAGATTTTACCAATAGTAAATGTCGAAAAATTTTATGTTGCATTATTAAAATCAGAATTAAAAGATAAAGTGGAATATGGAGATCCTATTTATCTTGAAGGTATAAAAGAGTTTGGAGTTAAATTAAAAGTTAATTCAGACCCTTTTTACCATGAAGGAAGAAAGGTATTTGATGAAACAACATTAGCAGATATAAATATAACTATAAATTTAACGGATTTAAGTGATAAAGATGAATGTTTATTATTAGGTCATAAAATGGCTAAAGAAGGTGGAATTATTAGAAATGAAAATGATATTGCGCCTGAAGTTGCTATTCTAATTAAATCAAACAAAGCTAGAGGAATAGATAGGTATGAAGTTTTATATGCTGGAACTTTTTCAGAACCTGATACAGATAAGAAATCAAAAGAAGGAAAATCAAACTTCCAAACATTAAAATTAGAAGCAAACTTTAGACCATTAAAATCAGGTCTTTGGAGCTATAAAGTGGATAGTGATAGTGTTAATAGTGAAGAGACTATAAAAAACTTCTTTAGCAAAGTAATAATTCCAACATCTACAGATGAAATAATAAGCAAATAAATTTAAATATAAAGTGAGGATTTAAGAAATGATAGTTAATTGTGATAAATGTAGTGAAAGTTTTTTTGTAAATATAGAAGAAAGAAAAATAAAAGACGATATAAAAGAAAAATATTTTGAATGTCCTTTTTGTAAAAAAGAATATCACATTTCTTTTGATAACTCCAAGATGAGAGTGCTACAAAATGAGATTGAAAAAGTTACAAAAACACTTAAATTTAAACCATTTAATAAAGAGTTACAAAAAAAAGCAGTTAATTTAATGAAAAAACATGAAGCTCTAGCTCAAAAATTAAACAATGAAATCAATTCTAAATAATCATTTTATATTAAATAAACCTTTTAGATAAATAAAATCTAAAAGGTTTATTATTTTAATTTTATTTTAAAAGGAGAATCTTATGAAATTTAAAATTGGTGAAAAGACTTATGAATTTAAAATGACTAATAACACAGTTTTTGAAATAGATAGAAAGTATGGGAATTATGGTGAAGTAGTAAATGGATTAATGCAAGGTGTTAATTTATATAATAATGCACTTATATTAGTTAGTTGCTCTTGTATAGATACTATAAAAGTATTTAATAAAAATACTAGAGAATATGATGAAGTACAAGAAGAGTTATCTAGAGAATTTTTAATAGAAAAATTAACTCCAGATCAAATAGAAAGTCAACTTGTTAACTTGGCTATTGATTTATATTTTGAATATAAAGGAGTTACTAAGAAATCAAAAAATAAAAAAGAAAATGGTCAAGATGTTAAAAAAAAATAACTGCTGAGGCAATAAATGATGATTTTCATAGATTACATTATATTGCAAAAGTACATTTAAACTATTCAGAAAAAGATTTTAAAGAATCAACTTATAAAGAAATATTTAAATTGATTGAAATAGGAAATTCAATGCAAAACAATCAACCAAAAAATGAGGAAGATGAATATATTGAGAAAAAAGTTAATATAACTGATATTCCTTTTTTATAAAAAATATTTTGAATGGAAAAGGGGTGTTTTGTGAGCAATATAGAAAAAAGAGTTACTGCAAAACTAGTATTAGATGATACTGGATATAGCCATACGCTAAAGGGTGTTAATTCTGGATTAAAAGAAGTTAAAAGTGAATTTAAATTAGCTTCTGAAGGTCTTAAAACCTATGGTAAAAATTCAGAGCAATTAAAAAATGTTCAACAATCATTAACTAAGCAATTAGAATTACAAGCAAAAAAAGTTGATTTATATAGAAAATCAATAGAGCAAACTAATACTAAGATGCAGGAGAACGTAAAAGAAAGAAATAAATTAAAATCTAGTTTAGAAAATACAAGTAAAGAATATCAAAAGATTATTTCTAGCCAATCAAAAGAATTAGAATCTTATAGAAAAAATCAAACTGCATTAGAAAAGTTAAATAAAAAATATGATGAAGCTAAGAAGAAGTTTGGTGAAAATTCAGAACAAGCTAATAAATTAAAAGATAGTATTAATAAACTAGAGGAAAAGCAAAAACAACTTATAAATACTAATCAAAAAGAAATTGAAAGCTATGAAAAAACTAAAAATGAATTAGAAAAAGTAAATAAATCTTATGAAAATAAAAATAAAGCAATAGAATCTAATGCTAAATCTATTCAAAATTATCAAATTAAAATGAACAATGCAAATTCTGAAATGACACGAACACAAGGGCATTTAAATAATATTAATAATAATTTGATGAATAGTAATAACAAATGGAAAAGTGCATCTGAAAGTTTAGATAAACATAGTCAAAAACTTCATAAAACAGGGGAAGTTGTATCTGGTGTAGGTAATAGTATTTTAGGATTATCTGCACCTCTTGTTGTTGCAGGTGGTGCAGCATTAGCCTGTACAAGTAATTTTGAAAGTGGTATGAGTGAAGTTTCTGCAATATCAGGAGCAACAGGTGATGATTTAAATAAGTTAAGTGAAAAAGCTAAAGAAATGGGTGCTAAAACTAAATTTAGTGCGAGTGAATCAGCTGAAGCATTAAAATATATGGCTATGGCTGGTTGGAAAACAAATGATATGCTAGATGGATTGTCAGGAATAATGAATTTAGCAGCAGCTTCAGGAGAGGATTTAGGAAGTGTTTCTGATATTTGCACAGATGCTTTAACTGCATTTGGAATGAAAGCCAGTGAAAGTGGTCATTTTGCAGATATACTTGCAAGTGCAAGTAGTAATGCTAATACTAATGTTGGAATGTTAGGGGACTCTTTCAAATATTGTGCTCCTATTTTTGGTGCTGTTGGATATAGTGCTGAAGATTGTGCTTTTTCATTAGGTTTAATGGCTAATGCAGGAATTAAAGGATCTCAATCAGGAACTGCATTAAGGTCAATTATAACAAGATTAGTAAAACCTACAAAAGAATCTTCAGCAGCTATTGATAGGCTAGGATTAAAAATAAAAGATAGTTCTGGTAAGATGAAACCTTTTAATGAAGTAATGAAAGATATGAGAGCAGGATTTAAAAAATTAACACCAGCTCAACAAGCATCAACAGCAGCACAATTAGCAGGACAAGAAGCAATGTCAGGACTTTTAGCAATAGTTCAAGCAAGTGATGCAGATTATGATAAACTTAGTGGTTCTATAGCTAATTGTGATGGTACATCACAAAAAATGGCAGATACAATGAATAATAATTTAAAAGGTCAAATTGTATTGTTAAAATCTCAACTTGAAGGCGTTGGCATACAATTAGGTCAAGTTTTAGTTCCAGTAGCAAAAGAATTTATTTCTACTTTAAGTAAATGGGTTGATTGGTTTAGTAAACTTAGTCCAGGAACACAAGAAGCAATAATAAAAATGACAGCCTTTGGATTAGCTAGTGGTGGGGCTTTTAAAATTATTGGTGGTGGAATAAGTACAGTAGCAAAAGTAACTGGAGGAATAGGAAAATTAGCTGGAATTATTGGCAAATTTTCAGGAGTAGCAGCAACTACAACTACAGTTGTTGAAGGCGTTGCAGGAGCAACATCAACACTTGGAACTGCAGCAAGTGTCGCAGGTGCTGGAACAATAGCTGCTGAAGGTGGAATTGCTGCTTTTATTGGTACTGTTGGTGCTGTTGCATTGCCAGTTACACTTGCAGTTGGAGCAATTGCAGGACTTGGATATGGAGCATATAAATTAAAACAACACTTAGATAAAGAAGCTACCCCTTCAATTGATTTATTTGCCGATAAAGTTAATAGATCTAGTGAAAGGGTAGTTCTTGCAAATGGTCAAGTTGCTTATTCTGTTAAAGAAACAACTACAAAAATTAGTGAAGGTACTAAAAAAGCAGTAGGTGCTTATATGAAACTAGATAAAGAAGCTAGTAAACAATTAATGGACTTAAGAGTTAAGTCTGATGTATTTACTCAAACTGCTAAAAATTCAGTTATAAAAAACTTTTCTGATATGGGTAAAAATGCAGATAAAATTTCAAAAGAAATGAAAGGACAAATGATTGCAGATTTTCAAAAGTTAGTAACTGATACAGGACTTTTAACTGATAAAAACAAGAAAAATATTATTGAAAAATATACTCAAATGGTTCAAGGATGTAGTACTTTAACAGCTAAACAAAAAGCTGATACTATAAAAAAATTCACGGATACATTAAATAAGTCTACCCAAATTACTGATAAGCAAAAAAATGATATTCTTAAAACTTATAAAGATATGGGTGATAAAATTAAAAGTGGTTTAGATAAAAGTCAAAAAAGCCAACTTAAAAGCTTAACTGATTTTTTTGCAAAGACAAATGCTCTTACAGACCAAGAGGAAGTAGATATTTTAAATAAAACTAATAAAACTTGGGAAGATAAGAAAAAAACTATTGATGATAAGGAAAAACAAATAAATGATATTCTTAAGAAAGCTTCAGATGAACATAGAAGTTTAACAGATGCTGAAGCTAAAAGTATAAGAGAAATTCAAAATCAAATGAAAGTAGATGCAGTAAAATGCTTAAGTGAACAAAAAGTTGAAAGCGAATTAATTTTGACTAGAATAAAAGATAATGACGAGCATTTAACAGCTGAAACTGCAAGTAATCATATTAAAGAATTAAATAAATGTAGGGATAAATCAATAGAATCAGCTAAAAAAGAATGTGATGATAGAATTAAGGAATTTATATACGCTGAAAAGGTAACTGGCACTTTAACTGAGGACCAAGCAAAAAGATGTATTAAGGCTGCTGAAAAGCAAAGAGATGATACAATTAAAGCTGCAGAAGAAACTAGAAATCAAAGTGTCGAAAAAATTACAAGTATGGATTCAAACATTTCAAAAGATGTAAACACTACAACTGGAAATGTGATAACAAACTGGGATAAATTAAAATCATGGTGGGATAACTGGAATCCAATAGCTAAAAGTTTAGTAGTTGGAATTACTAAAGCTATAAATCCTGGATTTAGTGGTGTAATAGACCAACACTGGACAGGTTCAAGCCATTTTAAAGGTGGACTTACAACACTTCATGAAAGAGGATATGAATTATATGATCTCCCTGATTCTACAAGAATTTATAATCATGAATCAAGTGAAGAATTAGTAAAACAAACAGCAGAAAATGTTGCTAATAAAGTTCTAAGAGGATTTGATGGAAATAGTAATTATAACATCACACAAAATTTTTATAATCCTGTTAATGATCCTAGTGAATTATCTCGTAAAACTAAAAATGCTTTAAGAGAATTAAGTTTAAATTACTAGAAAGGGATTGATATGAATACATTAGATAAACTTGTATATGAAAATTCTAAAGGTCAATTAATAGAATTTTCTTCTTTAAGTCCATATTTCCTTTTAAGTATAGATGGTCTTGATGGTTTAAAATCTAATATTGTAAGCACTAAAGGATTAAATCAAGATGGAGCATATTTTATAAATTCTAGTACTTCTATAAGAAATATTGTTATAAAAGCAAAACTAAAGAGAATTAATTATATAGACCAAAAAAGAAAGTTATTGAAAACTATGCCTATAAAAGATATGGGAAAACTTTGGTACTATAAAAATGATACTAAAAAGTATATAAATTGTATTATAGAAGAATCACCAAAGTTTGCTAGTACTGTAGAAAGTTTTAATTATAATACTTTCCTAATTACTTTAATAGCACTTGATCCTTACTGGAAAGATGAAAAAGAAAAGGTACAAATAGCCCTTTGGAGAGGGGATTTTCATTTCCCATTAAATATCCCTAAAGA
Source organism: Amissidens hainesi (assembly GCA_027576215.1). Lineage (NCBI taxonomy): Eukaryota > Metazoa > Chordata > Actinopteri > Siluriformes > Ariidae > Amissidens > Amissidens hainesi. Next base: position 2,741 of record JANZXU010007691.1, on the reverse strand, counting down.
TACAGGAATAAAGATGGGGCATAGAGAACCATCTTTAATAGTTAATGTTATAAATAAAGGTGATATAGAGTGTGGTATGACTATTGAATTTAAAGCACATGGTACTTTAAACAATCCTAGTCTATTTAATCTTAATACTAGAGAATTTATTAAAATTAACAAGCAGATGATAGCTGGTGAAGTAATAAAAGTTAATACTGAATTTGGACAAAAGAAAATTATGAATTATATAAATGGATCAGAAAAAAATATTATGAATTATTTAGATATAGATTCGACATTTTTACAGTTAAATGTTGGTGATAATTTATTTAGATATAATTCAGATTCTAATTTAGATAATTTAGAAATTAATATTTATTTTAATCCTAAATATAGTGGGGTGTGCTAATGTTATATGTTTATAATAGAAATCTTGAATTACAAGGAATTATAGAATTATTTATAAGCTATCAATTAACTGAAAAATTCAATAAAGTTGGTAATTTTGAACTTCATTGTCCTTTTAGTACAAATGCTTTAGAGCATTTAAAAATTGGTAACATAATTGCATATAAAAATAATCCTACAAAATGCGTTCATATAGAAAGCAGAAATTTATTAGTAACTCAAGAAGGACAAGAGTTAATAGTAGTAAAAGGTAAAACATTATCAAATTATTTAAACTATAGAATACTTTGGAATAATGTAAATATAACCGATACTCCTGAAAATATAATTAAAATGTTACTTAATGATAATGCTATAAATCCTAATGATAAAGATAGAATTATTCCTTTTTTAGATATTGAAAATAAAGTTTTAAGTGATAAAACATTGAGTTATTCAAATAATAAACATCAAAATTTACTTGATGCTATAAATGATATTTCTAATAGTAATGATTTAGGCTTTAATATTAAAGCAGACTTTAGAAATAAAAAGTTAATATTTTATATGTGGAAAGGTGTTAATAGAAGTTATGATAATGGCTCTATTGCACCTATTTTATTTTCAAGAGATTTTGAAAACATATTAGAGCAAAATTATCTTGAAAGCACTAACAATTATAAAAACTCTTGTTTAATTGCAGGAGCTGGAGAAGGTTATAAAAGGAAAAAAACTTCTATATCTAAAAATAATGGTTTAGATAGAATAGAGTTTTATGTTGACGCTAGAGATATAACTGATAAAAAAGAAATTAAAATTATGGTTCAAAATGTAGATGAAAAGGGACATCCTACTATTGGTCAACATGAAGAAACTAGAGAAATTGAAATTCCTTGGAATGAATATGAACCTAAATTACTTACTAGAGGACAAGAAAAATTATCACATTTTAATAAAGCTAAAGCTTTTATTTCTAAAATAAATAATAATTCAAATAATATTTATGAAATAGATTATTTTTTAGGGGATATTGTTACTATTAAAGATGGAAAATGGAATATTATATTAAATTCAATAGTAACAGAAGTAACTACAATTTTAAATGAACAGGGATTAAGTGTTATACCTACATTTGGTAATGATATTCCAAGTATTTTTGAAAAATTTAAAAATGAAAGGATGTGCTTATAATTGGAAAAAAGTAGTTTCTTTAATTCTATTAAACAAGGAGATACATGGGACAGACTTTATTTTGCTGAAGATTTTGCATCATATTTTAGTAGTTTTATTGGAAATGGTGTATTTCCTAATCCATCAACAGAATTACAAGTTATATCAATAGATAATAACTACTGCTTGAAAGTTAAAAGTGGAAAAGCTTGGATAAACGGTTATTACTATCAGAATACAGATGATTTTAATTTAACTTTAGATATAGCAGATGGTGTTTTAGATAGAATTGATAGAATAGTTTTAAGTTTAAACTTTGCTAATAGATCAATAAATTTAAAAATTAAAAAAGGGAATTTTGCAAGTTCACCAACTCCACCATCTCTTCAAAGAGATAGTGATGCATATGAATTAGCTTTAGCTGATATAAAAATAACTCATGGCTCTATTGGAATAAATCAAGCTAATATAACTGATTTAAGACTTAACAAAAGCCTCTGTGGAGTAGTTTCAGGAACAGTAAAAGAAATTGATACAACTACAGTTTTTAATCAATATGAATCATGGTTTAAAACATTAAAATCTAATGGAGAAAATAAAGTCCATCAATGGTTTGAAATTTTTACAGATAAATCAAATAATGATTTTAATACTTGGTTTAATAAAATAAAAAATATTTTAGGCTCTGATGAAGCAGGTAATATATTGAGTAAACTTTTAGAATTTAAAAATGTTTACTTAAAATCAGTTAAGGATATAGAACTAATTAAGCAACAGCAGTTAGAATTTTTAACTCAAAGAGATTTAGAAAATAAATCAGGTCAACTTGATTGTGGGTACTTTTTAGATACTTTAAAAGATGACTCTAAAATTAAAACTGACTTTTATGCAAGAAGAGATAATAAAGGTTTACTTACAGATGGAAGATTAACAGATTATTGTATATGGAAAGAACATAATATAGGCTTTGAAACCAACAAAGTAACTTACTATCATAAAAGAAATAAAATAATAGTAAGACCCATAAGCTCTATTAATTCAGAAAAAAATAAAATAAATGTTGCTTTAAATAAAGTAACAATGGAGGTAATTTAGTTGTATTTAATTTCAAAGTTGAATAATGCATCATTTGTTAACCAAAAAGTTATAACTGTAGATTATGAAAGTAGAGATGTTGGATTTAAATTTAATTTTAACTTTAA
>JANZXU010007363.1:0-17082 GCA_027576215.1 Amissidens hainesi | reverse complement strand
TTTCTTTATCTAATGCACCTTTACCACTATTGCCTTTTCTACCATTGCTATTATTACCTTGTGTCCCTTCCCTTTGTGGTAACTGGTACCTATAAACTTCTAACCTATCATTGGATTTTATAATCTTTTGGTTGTATATTCTTTCTACTTTATCCATAGCTTTTACCTTAAAACTTGCTTAAAGCTACCCCAATAAATACCTACTATCAAGTTTAGAAGAAATTCCTTAATCAAAGAAAATTCTTATACTTTTTCTTGTATCTTTTTATAAAAGTTGCTGCTTTCAACAGACTTTTGCTATTATCGACACTCATCTATGATTATTCTACGTCTGCTGCTATAAAAGGGTTCCTATAAATTTACAAAAAAAACAGAGTTCATAGCGAACTCTTTATACATCATTTCTTTTCATTTTGTTTTTTAATTAAATCTTCATATAGTAGCTGTTTTACATACGCACTAGGCCCAACTATCTTGCAATATTTCTCTAGGTGTTGTAGTAGTTCTTGGTCTATTTGTGTCTCCTTAAAAGACAATAATATTCTTTTAGCTATGCCTATTCCCCCTTACATCTTTTATAACTTTTCATGATACATTACATTCTAATTAAAAAAATTGTTTTTTATGAATACTATTCAAACTTACCTACAATAATTTATAAAATAAATATAATATAAAAATTTAATTCTATTGATGGGTGGGCCGTGAAACGGCTTCAACCTATCTAAGAATATATATAAGTCTAGGGAGAAAATATATGTAATTTTTTTAGTGCATACTATTTTTATAATACTGACTATAATACTAACTATATTATAATATATAGCCAGTGTTGGAAAATAATTCACATATGCTATAGCTTTAACGCTTGATGTATCAAGGGTTTATAGCTGCTAGCAATATGTATAATAGAAAGGAGTATTCATGGCAAAGGATAAACTTAAAATATACGTAGGAGACTTGGTTAGTATAAATGCTTTGAACTTAAGTAAAAAGGATTTAGACGTACTTAGAAGGTATAATCACTGGTCTCATCCTATGGAAAAATATTACTTGAAGTATTCATTTATAGCAGATAGTACTAAATACGGTTATCTAACTATTGATACTAATATCTCTAAGCTCTTAAATGGTAATAATGCTATTTCAGCTACAGAAGTAGATGTTGATGAAATAGTAGAAATGATATACTCAGATTTAGGGAATATATTAGATTTTAGTAATATCCCTAGCTTTGAAGAATGGACAATATCTACAGATGAAACCTGTATAGATATAATAGTATCCAAAGAAGTTGTAGAAAGTATATATCACCTCATTGAACATGCTAGAATTACCTATAGAAATATTGATATAACTTACAAGAAAAGTGGAAGTATCTATATTCATAGTGGCAAGAATAGAAAGAAAGCTAAATGGGCTTTGATACTCTATGATAAAGGAAAAGAATGCGCTAGTAGAGATTGTGATATTACTACAGTTAAAGATCTAAAGGAAGGTCAGGTATGTTTGAGATTAGAGATCAAAACTAAATACAAAATGCTAAGAAAGCTAGTAGCACAATACATTAAAAACCAAAAGAAACCAATCATTAATGAATTACCTACTAGCTTTAAGCCTAGAAAATTTGATTATAGTCTATTAAACAATCAAGTCTATTTTTTACCCCTTGAAATACCTAAGAAAATTATATGTAATCCCCCAAAATATATCTGCGCTAAATTTGTGAACAAGATAGAATATAGCTGTGAAGCTTTTTTTAATATGCTTGAAAAGTTAAGTTCATTTATTGCTAAAATACTAAGTAGTAACAAATGTACTAAGCCTACCCTTTATTATATTCTAAACTCTAAATTTCAAGGTACTTTACTGAAAAATATGTTAAAAGATCTTCACCTATTCGATAAAGACATACAGATACTAACTGAAAAGCAGCTGTTTAGCTTTATAAAAAAGAGTAATATGTTTAAAACTAAAACCATGAAACTCAATGCTACGAAGGCTATAAAGATTTTAAATGGTAAAAAACTTAAACATAACCTCTGCAAAAAAACAGTAAATGCTTATAAAAAACAATTATTAGATGCAGGTGTTCATTTTCTATATGTTAAACACCCTATTCCAGAAATTAGCCAAGAGGTACTAGATAAAGCAATCTATGAAACAGGTACCTTGATTATAGAATAATACTAAAAACTTATCTAACGTAAAAAGAACCTTAAATAAAGCTCTTTTTCTTAAGACTTAAACACATTAAATAAAGTTCCAAAGGGTAAATATCCATTTGATCTAGAAAGTTTATCCATACGTTTTAGTATTTGACCAGCACTATCTCCAACAGTAACTCTTTCGATAAAAACTACTTGATAAACTGCAGCAACTACTCTTTGTAGGACAACTTGAGGCACCTGACCTTTGATTAAAGAATTTTCTGCTTTAATTAAAATTTCATCAATAAACTTATTTTTTGGACTATAGGCTTCTTTAAATTCGGTTAATAACTTTTTTGTTTCTTCATCTATATTTATTTTTTTTCTCATAAATTCTACCTACCATAAATGTATTTTATATAGCTTAATTATAACATGTATTTTCCATAAATGTAGAACACCGATATACGTATAAAAATAGTAAATTTCATGAATCAAAATGCAAAAGATAATGCTATTAATCATTTCTAAATATTTTCAAACATATTATATATGAGAATATTAAAAAGAGGTGTCTTATTTGTATTGTAGGCATTGTGGGCAAAATATAAATGAAAAAGCTGAGTACTGTGTACATTGTGGTTGTAAGCCATTATCAGGATTAAAGCATTGTCAAGAATGTGGAGTTGAAACAACGGAAAATCAAGAAGTATGTATAAAATGTGGTGTAAAATTATTAAAGCAAAATTCAAGTAGTTCAAGCAAGAACGATTCTGAAAGTATTAATGATAAAGTTACTAAACTTTTAAATGGAAATAAAACCCCAGAAGAGAATTTAGATTTTACTTATTTAACTCCGTATTGGCAAGATGAATTTAAAAAAATCCATGAAAGTGGAGAAACCTATAATGGTAGATGGAACTGGGTAGCTTTTTTCTTTAGTTGGATTTGGGCTTTTACTAAAGGGTTATGGATTCTTGCAGTAGCATCTTTAATTTTAGACTTTGTAACATTTGGTGTTTTATGGCTTGTTTTATCTATCTATTTTGGTATAAGAGGTAATAAACTTTATTATAATTTAATTGTTAAAAAGCAACAAACTTTATTTTAATACCATATAATATGCATTTAGAACAAAGGAGCTGACCTTAAACAAATCAGCTCCTCTTATATACAAACGTCTATTATAATAATCCTAACTCTTTAAATTTAATTTTTCTAACAAGTAATAAAGCATTTTTTCTTTTCTTGTAACAATTTTAGTCTCACATATCATACCACTTTTTATCTTTGACTGCTCATGTTTATGGCTATATAAAACATTTTTATTAATCTATATATTGACACCATAAAAATTATAATGACATTATATATTTAATACTATAAGAATTCTAAGTACATATCGATAGGAGAAATTTTTATGTTTAAAAACAGATTTTCAAAGAATTTTATTAAAACTAGTTTGAACTATTTTTGGTTTAACTTATTTATCTTTATACTTGCTATATTTATTTCGTTTTTGTTTTATAAAGCACATCCTAATTATACTATGCTTAAAATAAAAGATTTAACTTTAAAAGTGCAAGATTCTGATAATAATAGTATTGTTTTTAATATTATATATATATTAAAATCTAATTTAATTGTATGCACTATCTGCATTTTAAGTGGGTTTATTCCTTTTATTTTTCTTCCGTTAATAACTAATTTAATAAATGCTTCATCTATTGGAATGGTTATTGCTTTTTTTAATGCCAAGAATTGTGATACCTTTAAAATTATAGTTACGCAGATATTACCTCATGGAATAATTGAAATACCTGTAATTTTATATTCTGCTAGTATAGGAATTCTTTTATGCAAAAATATTACATTTAAAATATTGTTTAAAAAGAAATTTAACAAAAGAGAATATATTCAAAATATAAAATTTTCTTTTTATTTTATAATAATACCTTTATTACTTTTATCATCAGTAATAGAAATATTAATAACACCTTTATTATAAATACGTACACAACTTTTGAATAAAACCCTTAAAACCATTTGCACTTACTAGAAAATCATGTATTAAAAAACAATCACTTAACACTTAAATTTTTAACCAAATAGTAACTACAGTCAACATAAAATATATTAAATACCCAGTAGCTTTAAATACATACAACACTCATAAATTAACTTCATAAAATTCTCCAATAACCTACTTCTATGTAAGATTATTAGTAATACTTAATGCTTTAATAATAATCTTACGTTTAACTCACGTATTTTAAGAGTTTGAACAATATAGCTAATACTCACTCCTTTATTGTATAAGGATCATTTTTTCTAGTTTTCTCTTATTAAGATATTAGAAACATAAGTACCTAATAAACTAACAAAAACTACTACAGGTACTAAGTACCCATAATACAAGGGGGGACGTTTCATGTCACCCCCCCCTTTTTATTTAAATTAACTGTTTATATCTTTGAACTTGCCTTACTGATAAGTCTAATTTATCTCCTATTACTTTATTAGTAAAACCATCATTAACTAACTGTTTAACTAATTTTACTATTACTTGCTTTTGTTGCTCTCTACTTGTTAATCCATTTTCATTTCTTCTCTTTGCCTTCTTTTTTGCTTTATCTCTTTCATTTTCTCTACGCTTAGATTCATCTTTTCCAATTATAGTTATCATATGCATTTGCTCTTCATCAGTTATTCCAAGTAAGTCAATTAAAGTTTCATTTTTATATTTATATTGCTTATCTTTGCTTTTAAATGCCTTTTCTGCTGATCTAGTAGCATTTTTAGCCTCCTGTAATGATAATGGATATTTAAACTCACTATTTAGACTTAACGTATCTTTTAAAGCTTTCTCAGCATCATTTAAAAAATTGCATAGCCAATATCTATATAAAAATAGTATACTCTCTCTATAGCCTTTTAAGTCATATCCTCTAAGTTCACATAATTTAACTAAATCCATAATCCTAGCTTGATATAAGCTACGTTCTCTAAAAATAAAAACTGTTTTATATGGTCTGCCTTTTTTATTTTTTTTCACGCTAATCTCTGGTAAATATTCCCTTTGTATTTCTCTAAGGTCATATATGTACTCATAACTTTCTAAAAGCTCAGCAATCTTATTGCATTTACTATTTTCAGTTCCAACCAATCTAAGAACCCTAGTAGCATCTAAACAATTTCCATCTGCACCTAAATCTTTAAGTTGCTTATAAAAATAATCTTGTACAGCACTCCAAAGAGGTAAAGCTTTATATGTGACAGGATTAATTAACCAAACTAGGTGCAATCCCCTACCTGAGTTAATTATTAAATTAGGTCTAGGTAATATAGTACCAAAGACCTCTTCTTTTAACTTTATTAATATTTGTTCTATGGTAAATTTAGTTTTAGTTAAAACATCTATATCAGAATATATTGCTTTAAGTTCTTTGATATTTTCTAACTTCCTATTAGGCTTATAAAAAGTATTTTGACTTATATAACAATCTGTTTCCCTAAAGTTTACATTTAAGAGTTTTTCAAACATATAATGATGCTGTGTAAATTTACCCTCTATAATTGCTGCTAAAGTAATCCATCCTTTAGAGTCTGCATGAAGTCTTTTAATATGGTCTTTTTGCTTTAAATAGATATTTTGTGCTTGTTTAGCTAACATAATCCGTCCTCCGTTTCAGAAACGGTTAAAACTATCATGCTTTCACTCTTTACATACACCAATATTTAAGTTAAAATATTAATGTATTTAATAGAGAGGCATGTTTATTTGTGCCTTAACCGTTTTTGGGAATTTAAAAAGAGTTGTTGGTCGCTCAAACTAAGCAACTCTTTTTTTTATGCCCATTATTCGTTTTTATTTCTATTCTTATTGTAATTACAATATTAATTTTTTACAAGGTATGTTTTATTTTCCTTTAACATATTTGGAAAAACAAATCTCTAATTAATTCCTTTTAGCTGAATTATAAGTTATTAATATATTAAATAACTAAAAATAAGTTTCTTTAATATATTATATATTTAATAAGTATTATATAAAGTTTCTTTAAATTAATATTTTAAGTTTCTCTAAATAATATATTTAAGTTTCCTTGAATTATTTATTTAAGTTTCTTTAAAATACCTTAGGTTAACTGTATATTATATAAGGTTTCTTTAAATAATTTAATTATTATATAAGTTTTCCAAAATAAAATGTATTATTGAATAATTAATAAGAAGATGGTCTCATAATTATGAAAGAATTTATATCAAAAATTTCATTAACATAGCTATCTGTTACAATTAGCTTATAAATTATACTATATATAAGCTAGTTAAAATTTATAGCTTTACTAGGCTTTTTATATAAGCTTTTTATAGTATTTAGCAAGGTTTATATATGTTAAAATTAATAATTTATAGGGGTGGAGTGTTACTATAAAGCTGTAAGAGTGATAAAGTTTGTTAGATTTCCACTGTGTGGAATAATAATATAAAGGAATTGATTATATATAACAAAAAAAGTAGCAACTTTGCTACTAAAATTAAAACTTATTATTCATTTTCTATTACAAATTCATTTAAATAATCTCTCACCATCTTATCTAAACCTTTTTTTACATCTTCATTTTTCTTTAACATATCTCTTTGAGTTTTGGTAATCTGAATACTATAAACATAAGTTTTCTTTCTTAATTTCATAATAAATCCTCACTTATCCATTTATTTACAACAATATAATGATTATATCATATTGTATTATTTATAGAAAATTATAGTATATTATAATTTATTATAGTAATTTATTTTTTAGTTTACTTAAAATTTAAAATATATATACTGTTACTATTAGAAAAAGTGATTCTTCTTCTGCAGCATCATCTTGAAAATAGATTGATTTATAGAGACTATATACCAACAACCGATTTACTTTCAACTTGCTTATATAAATATTCATCACCATTGACCATTGATTGATAAAATTGAGAGAACGTGTTTTAACTGATTTTTAATATATTACTTTGGTTTACCGCTTTTAAAGTTAAGTCTTTTTTGCTATTTCTTTTGCTGCTTTAGTATATTCAATAATCATATTTCTCTCAACCCCTTTAAATATAAGTAAAGTAATATACCTTTTAAAGTTAAAAAACTTGTTACCATTTAAAATAAACCTAGCCCATTTAAATGGCTAGGTTTTAAACTTATATATTACTTGTATTAATATACTATTATTTAATTTTAGTATTCTATAGTACGATAATAACGACGTAAATCTAAATCATGACCAGTATTATTTTCAAAATGGCGTGCTAGACGATCAACTAATAAAGTAGAAGAAATTGTTGGACAAAGTATCCATCTAAATTCATCATCAATTCCTGTTAATTCATAATCTTTTGTATCTATTACAGTAACTTTTTTAGAAAAACGTTTAATAAAAGCTTCTACCCTTTCATCTAATGCACGTGTACTATCTTCACCTTTAACTAAGAAAACACAGGTATCTTCTTCGATCAATTCTAATGAACCATGGAAAAATTCTGATGAAGTTACAGATTTAGTTTTTATCCATTGCATTTCTTCTAAAATGCACATTGAAAACATATAAACTTCACCCCATAAGTTTCCTCCACCAATCCACATTTGATAAGGCTCATTATAATATTTTTTTGTTATCTCAGCTGCTATTGGATCAAATTTCTGTTTAGCTGCTAATAAATTTTTAGGCAAAATTTCTAATTGCTCTACAAATTTTAAATAATTACTAAACTCATTATTATTATATAATAAACGGAATACGAACATAAATAATTGAATATACTCAAATTCAACACCATTTAAAGCTTTATTAGGAATAACAAAACTAGAATAATTTTCAAGTGGTGAATTTGGTTTCCCTATTAAAGAAATTACTCTAATCCCCTTTTCTTTACAATATTTTGCAGCATTAACGGTTTCTTTAGTGTCACCTGATTTTGAAGCTGTAATAACAATAGAATCTTTGGTTAACTGTGTATTTCCCGTTAATGGAATCTCAGCTGCAATTTCACAATACACTGGAATTTTAGTTAATGTTTTTAATATATATTGAATTGGCCACATAATTGCTATTGAGCCACCCGATCCTATGAAAAAAATATTTTTAAATCCTTGTTTTGATACTTCATCAGCAATTTTTTCTATACCTTGGCGTGTTTCATAAGTTAACTTTGCATTTTCCATATAAATATCTTCTTTAAAATTTAACATTTCATACCTCCAATATATAATTTATAAATTTGCATAAATTTTTAAGCTAAAAATCCAAATGCCGCTCCTAAAATTCCTAGTAAAGCTATTCCAAGTAAAATATATGTTATTTTAATCTTTTTACCCAACAACCAATAAATTAAAAATGTTATACCTAAAGGTAAAATTCCTGGCATTATACCATTTAAAATTTCTTGTATTTTTACAGCACTATCTCCTTGCCCTATAGAAATAGGAATATTTACAAGTACCATTTCAGATGTCATTGCTCCTATAACCATTAATCCTAATATAGCTGCTCCATAAGTTAAATTTTCCATCAATCCAGACTTTTGAATGCGATTAAGCATTCCTGTTCCAAGTTTATATCCTCCCATTAATGCATAGTATCTTATCAATAAATGCGGAATATTAAAAACTAGTAAAAATAAAATTGGACCTAATATATGTCCTTGTAGTGCTAATGATGTTCCTATACCTGTAGCTATAATACGTAAAGTTCCCCAAAAAAATGAATCACCAATACCAGCTAAAGGACCCATCAAAGCCACTTTTACAGTACTAATTGAATCAGTATTGAAATCCTTAGAATTAGCATTGCTTTCTTCCATTGCAGTTGAAATCCCTAAAAGTAAAGTTGAAACATGAGGTGTTGTATTAAAAAATTCCAAATGACGTTTTAATGCATCTGCTCTCTTAGCTTTATCTTTATATAACTTTTCTATTATTGGTGACATAGAATATGCATATGCCATATGAGCCATACGTTCATAATTCCAAGACCATTCCATAGTTAATGATCTGAAAAATACTTTCATTAAATCTTTCTTATTTATTTTAGTATTTGAATCAAGTTGTTTATTGTTAGAAGTCATCATCATCACCACCTACACTTGCAGTTTTCATAGAAATTTTTCTATTAATATCAACTAATATAAATGCTAATATTACGCCTAATATAGCTATACCTGTAACAGGAATTTTTAAATATACAGACAATGTAAATCCTAAGAAGAAAAATATAGCAACTTTTTTATTCATAATCATACGTGCCAACAAAGCAAATCCTAAAGCTGGTAATATACCAGTTGCAATGGTTAGTCCGCTTTGAACAAATTGTGGAATTTTATTTAAAATACTTTCCATAAAAGGACTTCCTAAATAAAAAGATGAAGCAACTATTAATCCTGTAGGTAAACAGGTAGTAAAAAATCCACCTGCAATATGCATAATTGATACTCCCTTAAAATTTGCTTGTTCAGCATATTTATCTGCTTTATGTGCAAATAAAGGCAATAAAAAAACCATTAAAAAGTTTTTAATAACTAATATTAAAGTTGCAATTGGTAAACATAATGCTAATGCAACTTCTGGGCCTTGTCCTGTAGAAATAGCAAACGCTGTTCCTAAAACGCCACCAGAATTAATATCAGGTGGTCCTGCCGCACCAATTGCAATAGCTCCAATGAAAGCTAATTCTAAAGTAGCACCTATTATAATTCCAGACTTTAAATCACCAAGTATTAATCCAACTAAAGGTCCTGTTATAATTGGACGTGACCAAAGAGTAGTACCAAAGAAGTATTCCGCATTTGCAAACATTGAAAGTAAGCCCAATAAAATAGCTTTTACAATTAACATGCTCAATCCCCTCACTATTTATATCTTATATAATTCATAAAAATTTTTTACATAAAATATAAATTACAAATTTGTAATATCTATTATTAAAAATTTATAAAACATCTTGTACATAAATTTTATTATCGTTTGGTACTTGTCTAATTTCTAATTCTACTCCTTTATTTAATAACTCTCTTAAAATTTCTTCTTCTTTTGGTAAAATATTAATAGCTTTCGATATTGCTCTAGTCCCTTCTTTTGCTTTTACGCCCCCTAAATTAATTGATTTTATATCATTTATTTCACCTGTAATACGTGCTGCATCATTTATTGATTCAACAACGATAAATAAATTGTATTTATCTGTTTTTCCAGTTTTTATTGATTGTATTGAATCATTTATATTTTTAATAACTAGTTTTATTCCTTGTGGTTTAGCCAATTTTATAGTTGTTTTTCTTAATTCATCATTTACTACATCATCATTAGCTATCAAAATACAATCGACCCCTAAATTTTGAGTCCATGCAAATACAACTTGTCCATGTAATAAACGATGGTCAACTCTAACTAGTTTAATCATAAATTAACACTCCTTTATTTTTATTTTAAAAATCTTCATCATCAACATCTTTATATGTTTCATTACAATAAATAATGCTTTCTTTAGACATTTTTATAGATTCTTTTATTAACTTTTTAGTATCTATCTCTGAATTATCTATAAGTAATTGGATAGCCAACAATAAATTAAATCCTGAAATAACATGAACTTTATTTCCTTTGACTAAAGACAATATTTCATTATTTACGCTACCGCCAAATATATCTGTTAAAATTATAATTTCGTCATCATAATTTAGTTTTAATAAAGTATCTTCAAATAATTTTTTTAAATCATTATTAGGATCTGTATAGGCGCAAATACAATGAATATTATTTTGCTGTCCTATAATAAGTTCAATTGAGCTTTTAATACCTTCAGCAAAATAACCATGCGTAGCCAATATAACTTGTCTCATTTATTACTTCCCCCTTTAATCATCATTAGAAAACATTTACATTAAATATATATTTCAAATATTTTTAAATATGCTAAGTTTTTAATAAATATTTAAAAATATTTTTATAAATTAAAAAAGATATTTTTTTATTTTTAATTGTATCATCAAACTTTAGTATGATGATACAAGATTTTTTACATGTGAAATTATAGAAATTCTAAACTTTAGGTATTATCAAATGTATCAAAATACAAAGGTAGTTTTATGATACATTTGATTTTTTTACACTGAAAAAGACTATATACAAATGATATATAGTCTTGACACTATCTAAGATATCAAATTTAGGTGATTAAAAAACTGGTATTATATCTGTTAAGTTATGATACTTATAATACCCAATAAAAAGAATTTAAAATAAAATTTATCAATATTCTTGATTTTAACTTTACTAATTACATTATTATCACTTAACAATGTATTTGCATCTTCTAATCACAACAATGAAAATATCATAATTAGTGGAGTATATACTGAAATTTACTATCACGCTGGTGGTTATTACGAATACGGATGGAGACTCAGAAAACCTTCAGTCGCACATATTAAAACAACAATATTTCAATTTAAAAAAGAAAGCATACGATAAATTAACTTATCATATGCTTTTTTTTAATTGAAATATTACAAAGATAATTATTATTATTGATATTATAGGAATAACTAAATAAAACTTATTTTTTGTTTGTAAGTATTTATTCCACTCATCAATTGCTTGATTCACAAGTATTGTTCCAATTAAAAAAATATATAAAACCTGTGGGATATCCACCTTTTGTATTATCAATATAAGATATATAATAGAAAATATAATAACAATTATTCTACGAATTTTTTCCATATTATCTCTCCTTTTTATCTAAATATATTTGATAAAAAATACTTATAATTTCTCAATTCTTTACTTATAAGAATTTTTATTTGTGCTTATTACAAAAGATTTATGAATTGGCTATTAGAAGATTGTTGCTATCAAGTTAGACTATTTAATACTTCTATGCATTTCTTAAAATGTAATTTAATAATCAATATAAGTATCTTTATAGTTAAACCAATATATTTTTCAATGCATATTATTTCTAATATTTTTCTAGCTATAAGACACTTTTTAAAAATTCTAGTGTAAGATATTTAAATTATTTTATGGAAGAGAGTATTCACTAAACAAAGGAGAATTTTTTATTGAGGAAACGTTGGTTATTTTATACCTTGATAGGGGTTTTGTTTGGAATATTTGATTTTTATTATCAAGAATTTACTAAAAATTTAATTATCTCTAGGACAACGTGGTTTATCGTAGCATGGTCAGTTTGGCTAATTCCAATAATACCAATTGTTTTATATGAAGCAAAAATATCTAAATCAGTAATTAAGTCAATTTGGGCTAATATCTTAGTTTGGAGTATTTCTGTTATTTCATATTATATGTATATTGCAATAAAATTAGTTTTTATAGGACAATCATCTATGTCGAATTTTTACATATCTAATTATAAAAATCAATTTTATTGGAGTAATTTAAAAAGCTTAATTTGGGGATTGCTTTCAGAAGACAGTCCTGAATGGTTGATTGTTGCTATATTTGGAGGGTTAATTGTTGGTTTTTGTATTAGTTTTTCGTATTTACGCTTTAGAAAAATTTTAAACTCCAATATTAAATTGTAAATAAAATACTACTGTTAAGTTATAATACCTATATTTAAATTTTAACATCATTATAAAAAAGCTCAACTAAGTTTAGCTGAGCCTTTTTTATAATTAAGTTACTTTATTGAGATTGTTTTATCAAAAACAATCTTCTTATTTGACTTTGTATAAAACTCTGAAGATTTGCCTTCAAAATCTTTTACAAGTACTATTTTAATAAATTTAGATTTTGAATTAGGCACTTTAACCACAGCTTTTTCTGTATCTATATTGTTTTTATTTTCCACTTTTGAATATGATTGAAGCATTTCTCCATTTTCATCAAATATAAAAAGCCTATAATCATTCCAATTTCCTACCTTATAGTCAACATCAAGTCTCATTTCAAAAGGAGTTAAAGAGATTGAATTTATTTTTGCTACTTCTGATTCTACATCTTTTCCAGTTAAATCAATAACTTTTCTTAAATCTTTATTAACTGTAACAGGAATTTTAAATTCCCATGATCCAAATTTACAACGTTCAGGATCTTCAGAATTTAATGCATAATTTTCAACTAAGTCTATTTTAGTATCAAATTCAAAATTATTTGGAACTTCTGCTTTTAAATAACTAAGATTAAATTTTTCAACTCCAACAAAAGTATTATCATTAACAAACTTTCCCTCTATTCCAGAAACACCTGAGTTATCGAGCTTTTCTTTAGAAAAGTCAACCTTGTTATACTTACCTAAAACGCCTAATTGTGTCGTATCCTTTAAATCTTTCCCTTTTTCAGACTTAAAAGGTTCTTCACTTTTAACAATATAAGTTACATATAAAGATTGTCCATCACATAATGCTTCTGATAAGGTTATGCTAATCCCATTAGAATAAACAGTTTTATTTATAGAAGCAGCGAATTTTGAATAATTGCCTGGATTATGAATAGTCTTTTCTATAGCTTTAAATACATTTCCTAGTATGGGTATTTTAGCTGCTAGTACTGGATTTGATATGCCTAAGGTTAATACTGCCATTAAGCTAGCTACAACAACTCCAATCCTTTTTCTTTTTTTCTTCTTATTAAGTTTTGCTTTTTCTAACAAAGCTCTTTTAACTCCACTTTCTATGTTCATATCAATATTTTTTGGTATGTTAATTTTATCATACTCATTATTAATCATGTAAATAATCCTCCTTTAAAATCTTATTTAAGATTTCTTTAGCCCTTTTTAAATGGCTTTTTACTGTATTACTTGGTATATCCATGGTATATGCAATATCATCAATACTCATATCGTTAAAGTATCTTAATATAATTGCAGTTTTATAATTATCTTTTAAAATATCAATAGCATTATGTAAATCCATTTTTTCCTCTAAGGATATATTTGATTCAGAACATACTAATATTGAATCATTATCTAAATAAATAATATTGCTATCCTTTTTAACATAATCAATGGCTACATTTATCAAAATCCTTGTTATCCAAGTTTTAAACATACTAGGATTCTTTAATTTATGAATGTTTAAAAAACCTTTATAGGTACATTCCTGTAAAATATCCAATGCTTTATTTTCATCTTTAATATAACTATAAGCAATTTTGTAAAGATACACTTTGTAAATCTTGCACAATTCTACAAATGCATCAGAGTCACCATTTTTTGCTTTTTTAGCTAAAGTTATTTCCAAAGGTTCTTTTTTTATAGTTTGCCAAGGCAAAGAAATAATCTTCTCCATGTATTTCTCCTTAATCTTACAAATTTAAAATATTAATGTTACACCTATTAGACAGCTGTTATATACATAAAGTTGCAAAAAAATATTAATTTAATAATATTTTTAAATTAAGCAACCAAAATCATTATTGCTTGTTAAATAAAGAAGTATGATAAATAAAGCTTCAGAAATGATTCAAAACTTTGTTAGATACAAAATATTTATATTAATTGTAAATGTAATATTATTCTTAATTTAGATGCTTTTAGAATATAAACCATATGCCAAATTGTCATATACTATGTGCCAGATTGTCATATGCCATATGCCAAATTGTCATATGCTATGTGTCAGATTGTCATATGCCCATATGACAGATTGTCACATAAAATATATAAATACTTAAATATAAAAAATTAAATATAAAAAATTAAATATAAAAAAAGAAAGTATGTACGCCTATCTGAGCCTGGTATATAATTACTTTGGAGGTGAATAAAATTGAATACAGAAGATAGAAAACTTCGAATCAAACAGATTAAAGAAATTGTTAAGAAATCAGAAGGAGTAGTTAATCAAAATACTTGTTTTATTCAAGTACCTAACAGCTTTGTTAGAAGAGAGGATTTAACTATGTCTGAAAAAATGTTATATATATGCTTATGGGGATATGGTATAGATTTAAGACCAAGTTATCCAAGCCATGAAAAAATAGCTGGAAATCTTAATACAAGTACACGTACAGTTATGAGAAATATCACATCGTTAGAAAAAAAAGGTGGTTTATATGTTCTTAACAGAGCTTTAAAAAAGAATAAAGCAAAAACTACCAATTTATATTATCTAGCTGAAATAGATAATGAAACTGGTAGTTTTAAATCCGAGTCTTTAGAACTAGTAAAAGAGTTATATCCTGATAAATTTGTTTTAATTTAATTTTTTATATATTTATATTATCAAAACGCTAGGGAAAAATCTAGCGTTTTTATTTTAATATAAATTAATTAGTACAATGGTTTAGTTTGTATTATTTATATAGTCAAAGCCTTAAGTTATGATACTACATATAAATCACTGAATTATTTCTAACTAGTCCATAAACGATACTATTTAGAATAGAACCTCACAAAATTTTTGAGTTTATATGAGATATTTTGTAAAACTATTTCATTATGGTAAAATATAGTCTATGCTATAAAAAAACTAGGGGGGATTATGATTAAAAGAAATAAAGAGGTTGGATTTTTTTTAATAGGAGTTCTTAGTATTTTAAATATATTTTCAATGTACATAAGTAAATTTATAATTACTAGAACAATGGTCTATACTGATTTAACACTTATGTATAAACCTTTAGAAATTACTTCAAGAGCTTTAAATTTTACATATTTAGGCTTGGTAATTTTTATAATATTTTATTTTTTTATTTACAAAAATAAAAATACAGATTGATAAAGAAAGAAAATCTATAAAATTAATTACAGATTTTCTTTTTTTCTTTCTTAAATTATAAAAAGATTATTCATTATGTTTCATATAAAAATGTGCTTTAGTTTTATGTAAGTTATAATTAAATTCTTTTTTCTTTTTTTATTACATCCCAGTTACCAAATCCTATCCTTTTTACAGCAATCATTCCATCATACCCAACACAATTATCAGTACCAACTACTATAACTTCATATCCACAATCATAATCAGTGTTTTCTTCAAATGTGACTTCAAATTCATTTTCATCATAGCTAAAATTATCTCTATAATCTTTTGACATTTTGCAAGTAAACTTATACGGTATAAAATCATTAATATTCATTAATAATCCCCCTATTTTTAATTAAATTAACGTATATATTCACATTATATATCATACCATAATAGTTAATTTATAACAAATTCATCTTCTCAATTAACTATATGAAATTATTTGTTTAATTTAGATATTTGCTTAGTTTATTTAAAATATTTATTTTTAAATTTATAAAATAATTTACTATTAATTCTAAAAATCATTTTTAGATAATATACAATATCGTTATCTAATTTAAGTGATACAAATACAAAACATATATATAATATAATGTGTTCTTTACACAATTTTTTATCAAAAACAATTAGTTTTAGAGTTTTAGGAGGTTGTTTATGAGAAAGAAGTTAATAGCTATATTACTTTGTTTCATACCATTAACATTCATAGCTTGTGGAGAAAAGAAAGAAGGTACTAACAATATTTCATCTAAGACTGAAACTGTAAGTAGTAAAGAAGTAACTTTTGATAGTTTAACTGAAGCATACGAAAAAGAAGGATTAAAACTTACAACTAAAGCAGATAACTTTAATGATTATACAAGGAATTTATTATCTGACTCTAATGGTTCAAGTGATGAAACTAATAGAGCAGGTATATTTTCTAAAGATGATAAAATTGTACGATCTTTTATAAGTTGTGCTACAGAGAAAGGAAATAATAATAGGTTTAATAGTTTAGTAGATATTTTATTTCCAAATATGATGCCTGAGTTTAAAGACTATAAACCATGGGTATCGGATATGGTTTCTATTTGTATGAATGATGAAAAGAAAGAATATCATTGGAATAAAGATGGAATGCAAATTAGAATAAGTTTTAATAAAGCTCATTTAATTGG
>JANZXU010006995.1:0-17280 GCA_027576215.1 Amissidens hainesi | reverse complement strand
TTTTGATTGTCCATTTTGTAAGAACAAATCTTTAGTTGATTATAAAAAGTTTGTTAGAGCAAATGACAATGATATTAAAGAGGAAGAAAAACGTAAACTCTTAACTGAGCTTTGGGGAATTATAGGAAAAGCATTTGGGTTTTTACTTGAAAATATAAAATTGTATAGATAGAGATTAAACAATAGGGAGGCTTTTTTATGGAAATAGAATTTATAGATTTTTATACTGCTTATAATTTTTTAGAAACACATCCTATGGTTATAGAAGAGGATGGGGAGTTTAAGATTAATCATTTTAAAGATTGTCTTGATATTAGTGTTGTTAAAATTAATCCTGAAACTAATGAAATAGATAATAATTTTTTATTAAATACTAAAACAGAAGTATGGCTTGAGTTTGGGGGTTGGTGTAAAGAAGATAATTCAACATACCACGATATAGATTTAGATTGTAATGGAGATACTTTTGAAAAGGCTATTATTAATTTAGCTAATTTAGTTATTAATAAATATGGAGAACATAGCTCTGAACCTATTATTGAAAAAGAAGAAGTTGTAGAGCTTACTGAAGAAGAATTAGAGAAATTATTAAATAACTTATATGGAGATGAAGAGGAATAGGAATGACAAAATTTATAAACATTGATGGAATAGATTGCTCCGGCAAAAGCACATTTAGTAAAGAACTTATGGTTAAATTGCAAAGTGAAGGATATAAAGTATTTATACAACATTTTCCTAGATATGAAACTGAAATAGGACAAACTATAAAAGAAAGGCTTTATAGTGGAAATTTAGAAGGAATACAAGAATTATATTTAGATGATCAAATTAATTTCTCAAAAGAAGTTAAAGATGGTTTATATTCTGAATATGATGTTGTAATCCTAGATAGATACTTTATATCCTCTTCAGTATATGAGGGTACTATATATGGCCCTCATTCAAAGGAAAGGGATAATCTATTAAAGAAACACTTAAAGGCTATACATAAACAAGATTTAATGGTTCCTACATATAATATAATTGTAGCAATATTTGATACCAATCATCATGATATAATAAAAACTAGATTAGCTCATAAAAAAAATAAAGATTCTATGGAAACTTTAGAAAAATTAGAAATAGCTAATACTTTATATTTATCAACTTATTTCAATAATTGCTATGAATTTGATAGAAGTTTATTTAAATTATTGCCAATTATAACAACTGATAATATAGATAATTTGGTTGATAAAATAAATTTTGACATAAAGACTATTTAATATTATTTAAAATAACGGGTATAAAGGGGAAGAGGATTATGAAGATTAAAAGTATTTATAATGAACAAGAGTGGAGAGAAAAAGAACAACATTATACTAAATATATGGCTATGCTAGGAATACCACAACAACCTGAACCTAGAGATATATTAGCATATAACGCTAAGTTAGATTACTTAAGAACTGAGGCCTCATTAGATTGTGCTTATATTCAAAAAGAATATGAGAAATATACTAATATGTATAAGAATGCTGAAAAAGAAATGTTTTATATTGTTAAAAAACAACAATTAGAAACTGGAAATAAATTAACAGAAAGAGAAGTAGTTGGGCTAGTTGTAACTTCTCTTAATAATAAACCTTTAGGAAACATGAAAGAACCTATAACTGTAGCTTTCAATAGAATAACTGAAAGATTTGTATTTATAAAAAGAATAGTAGAAATGCTAGATCAAAAGCAGCAATCATTATTTGTATTGAATGGAATATATAAAACTGAATGTAATTCTTTAAAATTTAATGGTGGAAATTCTGATAATACACAATCACCTATAATGGGGGCTATGTAGATATTATGGAAAACAATAACAAAGTTAATTATATTACAGAGGGATTTGTTTCCCTTGTTACATATTTTATAGAAAATAAAAAAGAATTAGGGCATGCCAATAAAACATTTGATAGAGAATTTTTAGGAGTTGATTTTAAAACTTTAGCTTTAGATATGCTACAAGATGAATACTTAGTTTCCAATGTTTTAGATTTATTAAATAATAGCTATACATATAATATAAATAAACAATATCCTAGAACTGGTGAAGAGATATGGAATGCAAATACATAAACATATGCAAGAATAATAAATGCTGTTTCAAATGCTTTAATGAAGAATATTTGAAACTTCCTACTGATAAAAAGAAAAAGAAAATAGTACATAAAGTTAAGGATTCTAAAGCATCTAACTCTTGGGAAACTTTAGAGGAAGATGTTGCTATTAAGCTTAATAATATACCAACATTTAAAGATGCTAGAAGAAGTCGAGCATCAGGTAGGCTATGGTTTGAGAAAGGGGATGTAGTAGATGATATACTTCATCCTGAGTGTAAAGAACGTACTGGTAATGTTACAAAACAGGGGGCTGATAAAACTATCAGCTTTTCTAAACTTTGGCTTACAAAGGCTAAGAAAGAGGCTCAAGATGTTAATAAAATAATGTGTGTTCCATTTAGATTTAAAGAAGATACAAACATATATGTAGCTATGGAATTTGACGATTTATCTGAACTTGTTGTATATTATAAGCAATTAATTCAGGAGAACGAATTATTAAAAGAAGAAAATAAATTACTTAAGAAAAATTAAAGGAGAGAATTTTTATGATACTGGATTGTAGAGGAATCCAAGAAAAAGGATTAGTTGTATTTAAAAAAACTGTATTTGAAAAAATAGCTTTAGGTGTAAAAGAGTTTCCTAAATTAGCTGTTTTATGTTTAGGTAATGATAATGCAAGTAAGATTTACATGAATAATAAAGTTGTAGCAGGAGAAAAATGCAAAGTAGATGTTGAAGTTATTAATTTAGAACAAGCTTCTAAACTTTATTCTTATATGTTGCCAACATATGTTTCAAATTCTACTGATACTATAGAAGATGAAGTAAGAAAATATTGCAAAATTATAGGCGTTATTTCTAATAATTTTGATGGAGTTATTTTACAATTACCTCTTCCTGAAAGATTTACAAATAACCATGTTAGAAAAATGATTAATAGTATTCCTAAGAGCAAAGATGTTGATGGCCTTACAGACGATTCTATAAGAGATTTACATACAGGAAAAACTTGTTATCTTAATATACCTTGTACTCCTTTAGGAATAATGACTATATTTAACCATTATAAAATAGAACTTGAAGGTAAACATGTTCTAATAATTAATAGAAGTAATTTAGTTGGAGCACCTTTATCTAAACTTATGTTAAATTCTAATGCTACAGTAAGTATAGCTCATTCTAAAACTCCTAAAAAGAAATTAAATCATCTTATGAGAGAGGCTGATGTAATAATTACTGCTGTTGGTAAAGCTAATTTTATAAATAAAGAAGATTTAATTGAATTAAATGGTTTAGGTGCTATTGAAGAAAGAGAAATAACCATCATAGATGTATCTATGAATAGAAATGAAGAGGATAAACTTTGTGGTGATGTAGTTAAATTAGAAGATTATTCAGAATTTAAAAATTTAAATATAACTCCTGTTCCTAATGGTGTAGGAAGAACTACTGTTTTAGCTTTAATGATGAATGTTGTTAATTCATGGATTTTAAATAAAGCAGATAAATAGTTAATTCAAATATTTGACTGAAATAATATATTATGTTAAAATAATAATTGTTAGTATAATTCAAATAAATTATTTATTTATTCGTAGTTTTCAAGTAAAAAGTTAAATATTTTTCTACAAAGAAAGTAAGATTTGTTCTTACTTTTTTTTGCATTTTTAATAGTGTTTTGCCCTTGATTTTTATCTTCAAGAATAGTAGCATTAAATACATAAACAAGTTTAAATGCAAATATATAGAAGAAAGAGATAAAAGTGGAAGTTGGAGGTATTGAAAATGATAATAAGAATAGATGATAATGATTTTGATAAGGTTAAAAAATATTTAATGAGTTCGGATGTACAATATACTTATCCAAATGCTAACGAAGCGGCTGCTAATATAATTGTAAAAGATGCTATTGAAACTTATAAAGAACAACATAATATTAATGATGTATGTGATGATATTAAATTTGAAAAAACTTTAATAGAATTTGTTAAAAATGATTTATTTGATTCTCCTATCCCTGATAGTTTCAAAAATTTAATGTGTAAATTTGATGGGTTCAAGAATCTTTATAAAAAATTAGCAAATAATAATTAACTAATTAGTATGTGGAGGTGTAGTTTTTTGCTTGATATAATATCAGCATCTCGTAGAGAAGATATGATAGCTAATATAGATAGATATCATAAATTACAAGAGATAATGGAAAATGGACAATATAAAATAAATAACAATTTCAATAAAAAAATAGGTAATTTTGATGTTAATAATGTTGGAGCTGTATGCCTTTGGAGCAAAGACTACAAAAACTTTTTATTAAATCCAGGAGTATTAGATTCTTTTAATCTATACTTTAACTTTACTATAACTGGACATTCTAAGGTTATAGAACCTGGAGTTTTAAATTGGAAATTAGCTATAGAACAAGTTAAGGAATTAGCTAATAAATATGGTGCCGATAAAATAAACTGGAGATTTGATCCTATTTGCCTTTTAGAAGGAGATGGAATAACTTCTTTTGATAATACCGAATTAGGGGTATATGGAAGATTCGTAGCTATTGCTAAAAGAATGAAAGAAATAGGAGTTACTAGATGTACTATAAGCTTTTTAAGTGAATACGATAGAGTTATTAGAAACTTAAATAAGCATGGTTTTAAAATTATAGATAGTACAGATGAAGATAAGAAAAGAATTGCTAACAATATTGCAGAACTTGCAAGTGATTATAATATCCAAGTATATGCTTGTTCTAATCCTTTAATAGTTGGAACTAATGTAAATAAAGGATGCTGTATTGATGGTAAATTACTAGAGCAATTATTTAATTTGAAATTTACAAGTGCCAAAGATAAAAGTCAAAGGGCAGAATGCGGATGTAATAAAAGCAAGGATGTAGGCGTATATACTCCTTGCCAGCATAAATGTGTTTATTGCTATGCAAATCCTCAATAATTAAATTGTTTTTTTAAAGACTCTGTTAGTTTTAACAGGGTCTTTCTTATTTCTAAAACTTTCTAATTATGGTATAATATTATTTATTAGTATAATATAGCATTTTATAGTTTTATATAATATTATAAAGGAAGGTTTTTTATGAATAGAAAAATTATATTTGGTGAAGAAGCTAGAGCTAAAATGCTTGAGGGCATTAATATAGTTGCAGATACAGTAAAGACTACGTTAGGCCCTAAAGGTCGCAACATAGGAATAGGTAAAGAAAATATCGCATCAGTTGGATATATAACAAATGATGGAGTTTCTGTCGCAAAATCTATTCATTTAGAAGATGAAGGACTGGATTTTGGGGCAGAAAGACTTAGAGAGGTAGCACATACCACAAATGATAATGTTGGTGATGGAACTACTACAGCATCTCTTTTAACTCAAGCTATGGCTAAACAAGGAGTTTATGCTATAAATAATGGAGCTAATCCTGTTTTTATAAAAGAAGGTATGAAATTAGCTACAAAAAATTTAGTTGAAAAATTAGAATCTATAGCTAAGAAGATTGAAACATCAGATGATGTTAAAAAAGTTGCTACTATTTCATCAGCAGATAATTTCGTAGGTGAACTTATAGGAAATGCAGTTGATGAAGTTGGTAAGGATGGATTAATCACTATTGGAGACTCTAACTGTGTTGAAACTAAATTAGAACTTATTAATGGAACCAAGATAAATCAAGGTTATATAAATCCTTATTTTATAACAAATACAGAAAAAATGATTGCTGAATATGAAAATTGTTTGGTTTTAATAACTGATAAAAGTTTATATGATATAAATGATATATTTAATTTATTAGAAGGATTATCTAAATCAGGACAACCTCTTCTTATAATAGCTGAAGATGTAGATGGCAGTGCTATAAGTACACTTTTAACAAACAAAGTAAAAGGAGCTTTAAAGAGTGTAGTTATAAAACTTCCAAGAGTTAATGAAAAAGATAAAAATGATTATATAGAAGATTTAGCTTTGATTACTGGAGCTACCGTTGTTTCTGATACTTTAGGAGTAGATTATTCAGATTTAACTATGGATGATCTAGGATTCTGTTCATCAGTAAAAATTACTAAGGATGAAACAATATTAGTAGGAGCAAGCAGAGATGAAGGAGCTATAAACGATAGAGTAATAGCTTTAACTGAAGAGTTAGAAAATTCTACAGAACAAAGAGAAAAGGTTTTAAGAGATAGAATATCTAAGCTTAATGGAGTTGTAGCTACTATAAAAGTAGGTGGAGCTACTGAAACTGAACAAGTAGAATTAAAGCTTAGAGTTGAGGATGCCTTAAACGCTTGTAAAGCTGCTATAGAAAAAGGTATAGTTCCAGGGGGAGGAACAGCACTTTTAGTATCATCTATATTAGCTTGTAAAAATGCTCCTGTTATAGATAAAGAAGATATTAAAATAGGTTATGATATTGTAATGAAATCAATCACAGAACCTATAAAACAGATTGCAATTAATGCTGGTATTGATGGGGATAAAATACTTCAAGCCGTTACTAATTTTAATCTAAAGCATTGCGATAACGTTAATGAAATGGTATGGGGTTATGATGCTTATGACGATCATTTTGTTAATATGATTGAAAAAGGTATTATAGACCCTGTTAAAGTTACTATATCAGCTTTACAAAATGCTACTTCTATAGTTTCAACTTTACTTACCGTTGAGGCTGTAAATGTTATAAAAAAATAATTGACTAAATATATATGATATATTAATATAATAAGGTATTTATTATTTGATTTAATAAATGTGCACTATGATATTTTATTTTTGTTCTAGTTTGATCCGTAAAGTTACGTTTTTTAGGTAGCTTTACGGATTTTGCTATTGTATTTTATTTTTATAATGATATAATGTATATACGCTTAACAATGTGCGATAAAAACATTGTCTGATACAATTATGTTTTTTTGTGTGCAATAAACAAACACAGAAATAATATTTTTAATTTATTTGCAATGCCTATTTCTCTTTTTCGTTTAAAAAAAGACATATTCAATGTCTTTTTTTTATATGTATATAATTTAAAGAACTTGTCCATAATTTAAAATATAAATGCGTTTGGAGGAATTTTAAAATGGAAAATATAGAAAAACATCCTAATAGTAGTATATTTTGTTCTCAAGTAATAAGCGAGATTGAAAGCTCTGAGCTTAATGTTTATGCTAAAGCTAGTTTATTAAACATTATGGAAAATCTAGTTCAAACAGAGATTAAATTATCTGATATTAAAGAAGAAGATCTTCCTGATTTTAAATTAAAAAAGAGCGAAAAAATAAAATTTAAGGATAATGATAGCTTAACAATAATAATAAATGAATTAAAAAATCATAAAAACAGATGGAGAGCTAAAGTTATTCATTCTTGCGGTAATGAAGTAAATGACGCAATTTCTAAAGTTATTTTCAAAATTAAGCCTACTGAAGAATTATTAAGTTTATTTTTAGATATACTTAATTTTTCTTATATAATGACTTATGATGATGGTATCGAACAAAGAGAAAAACTTATATATAGTGCTGAAATATCTAATAAAGAAGAACTTGGAATAACTGATTTAAACGAAAGAGAATTATCAATATTAGTAGGTAGAGATGTTATAAATTATTTGTATAATAATATTATCGAAGAGGCTAAAAAATATGGCCTTGATAAAAATATTGAAGATAAATGTTCAAATACTTCTATATTAAATAGAGACTTTGAGGCAATAAAAAATATTGTAAATTATGATCATAATTATTACGAAAGTGAGAACGGTTGTTGCGAAGATTGTAAAGAGCGTCTTGAATGTGCTATAGATAATGATTCAAATAATGCTAATAACAAATTACATTAAATATAGAAAATAAAGTAATTTACACATAGATATATTTATAATATAATGTATATATAGTAAAATAAATAACAATTATATTATAATAATAGCAATAATTACATTACACTATAATAAGCAAATTAATTAAGAAGAGGTTTGGGAATTAAGACCTCTTCTTATTAATTTTGGAAATTAAAATATAATTTGACATATAAACATTAAAATGGTACTATGAATGAGTAAACCATTTTAATTAGATTACTATCTAATAGTACATAATAAAGTTAAGTTAAGTTTTTTTCTTGGTACATATTCTTTTTGTTTGATAAAAAATTATGATTTAAATGTTAAATGCTAAGAAAAGCTGTGAGAAATCACAGCTTTTTTGGTTTCTAAAATTTATGAGCACAATGGCCTATATAATTTTCTTTCCAACCTTTGGTTATGAAGTTATATACTTTTAAAACAAATTCTTTATCTTCGGCTGCATTTTTTCCAACATATCCATTATTAGAACAGAAGCATTCCATTCTAAACTGTACATTTTCTAATTCACTTAATAATAATCCTTGATACAAATAAGCATAACCATCTTTATCTATTCTAAGTTGATTATTTGTTTTATCATCACCATTTCTTAATAATTCTTGAACATCTTCTATTGTTAATGTATCTACGTTATATTTTTTTGATGTTGCCATATTCTTTTTTTCTCCTTATAATTTAAATTATTTTTTTGATGTATCTGTTACTGAATTATGACCTGCTTTAAATCCATCTAAAAAAGCTTTAGTATATTCTTTAGCGTGAAGAGCAAAATGTCCAATCATTGCACCAACAACTATCGCTATTATGATTTTTTTCTTATTTTCTTTTTTCATTAGATATTTTCTCCTTATTTGTCATTTTAATATACTAAATTATAACATAAAGAAAAGAAGTATTGCTTAAAATAGCTAAAATAGATAAAATGGATAAAATAGATAAAATATTATAAAGCAAAGGAATACAAAAAAATGTCAAAAAAAGAATGTAGTGAACTAATAAATAAATTGTATGGGTTAATAGATGAAACATATGAGATAAGAAAAGAATATTTAAAAAAATGGCGTAATTTAATGAGTGAATTTGATAATATAAACATGATGCCTGAAGAATCTTATTTTTCATTTGTTTTGGAAACTTCTCCATTTGATTGTTGGGAAGATACTATGTCAGCAGATGAAGTATTTAAAAAACATAAATATGGAGATTGTGAATATACAAACAGGAGAGCTCACCTAATAAAAAAAGAAGAGGCTTTAATAGAAAAGTTTATACATGCAACTACTGGAGAAAAACCTGTAAAGATAGCTTTTACAAGTATACCTACACCAACTGGAGGATGTTTTGAGTTAGTGGGTTTAGCAAAAATTAATTCAAATGGAACATCTTTTGTTTTTACTTGTGATTTATTATATTTAGAATATTTAACAATGATAAGAGGATTATAATTTGGTACCGACATTAATGTCGGTAGCAAAAACTACATGGGGGGTTATCAAATGGAAAATAAAAAAATAAGTAAAGAACTAAAATGGATAATTATGATTTCTTTTGTAATTAATACAATTTTAATGATAAAGGGTTTAGTGTTTTTTGATTCTCATATTAATTTCTTTGGTATTTTATCATTAATATCTTCAATCCTAAGTTTCGTATGTTTTATAATTATAGGAATAGCTTATTACATAAAAATAAGAAAAAGTTAAAAATAAGGAATATTAATTCTAACTTTAAGGACTAATTATAATAACTTCGCGAAATCACTATTTCGCGAAGTTATTTTATACCTAAAAGAGTAGTAAAGGCCCTAAAAAACGAACTCAAATCAATTCTGTTGAAAATTATATTTTTAAAAAACTTGCAACCTAGTATTTAGTGGTTTGATTATTTTTTAAAATTTAATTTAATTTTTAATGACGTTGCTATAAAATGCATCTTATGATATATTTAGTTCTATATGTAAATAATGTACACTAAGGAGAAAATTATTTTATGAAGAAAAAAATCATATCTTTTATTTTAGCTGTAGCTACTACAAGTATTACATTGTCTATTAGTAATACTAAAATAGTACAAGCTAAATCATTTAACGAAATTTACCAATCTACATATGACTGTGTTTCAAGACTTAAAGAAATAGGAACTAAATATAGAATAACTCCTAGACTTAATAATAATGGTTCTATAATGAAAAATAACAATTTAGGTGATGTTACTTTATCATCAAAGCTAATGCAAAAAACTATAGACCAATTAAGAATTTATCAGCATCAATTTCCAAACGAATACTGGAAAGCTAGAAATACTTTTTCAGAGATTGGAGATAGCTATCAGCAACCTATTTATGAATGGATAGTTGATATAGCTGTTAATTCACCAAAAGAAATAAAGAAATTAGATTTTAAAAATCCAATCGTTACTTTTAATATGTTAAATCGTTTAGAAAGTTTTGCTAATTACGCTAATGTTTTAAATGAAGGAGTTGACTCTGCATATAGAGGGGCTTATCAAGCTGCTATAGATGAATTTAAAAAACAAATAAATGATACTAGAGAAAAATTTAAATTAGCTACTGGATGGATCAAGAAAGATAATAAATTTTATTATTATGATGAAGGTAAAAAATTAACTGGTTGGCAATTTGTTAATGGTGGCTATTATTTCAATGAAGATAGTTCTATAAAAACTGGTTGGTATTCTCATGTTAATCAAGAAAACAATAAAACTTTTTGGTACTATTTAAAACCATCATCAGGAGAGCGTGCTGAAGGATTAGAAAAAATAGATGGTAAAGACTACTTTTTTAATACAGAAACAGGCGATTTAATAACAAGTGGATGGATTGGAATTTTCTATAGTAATACTGGCTTATTAAGCGAAATGTCATTTAAAAGCCCTTATACGCCTGGATATCTTGATTATAGATATTATTATTATATAGATAAAGCTGGTTCTGTACTTAAAGGAAAGCATACAATAGATGGCATTACATATAATTTTGATGAAAATGGAATATTCGTTAAAAGCTAATAACTTATGAGAAAAGATTGTAGTGCAATAGTTTTTAGTTTATGCGCCATACTATTTAGAATATTTATTGTTTA
Organism: Amissidens hainesi; assembly: GCA_027576215.1. Lineage (NCBI taxonomy): Eukaryota > Metazoa > Chordata > Actinopteri > Siluriformes > Ariidae > Amissidens > Amissidens hainesi. The sequence continues at coordinate 6,199 of JANZXU010006995.1, read as the reverse complement.
CTATACCAAAAATGTTTCACCAGTAAATTCATTAGAATTTAAGAGACATATGATATTAATGGATTGCTCTTTTGTGATCTTATCTATAGCATTAATATATATATTAATTGATTTAACTATAAGATTAAAGGATTTAAAAAAACAATAACATCAAGGTTGAGGCTATTAAGCCTTAGCCTTTTTTAATATATAAAACTATACTTTAATGTTAAGTAGTATTATATAGTTGACAATGTTACCTAATTGGAGTATAATTACATTGTTGGTAGTATAAGTATATTTGCCAATTAGTTAGCCTTGAAATAAGTTTTTTTAAACTGCTTTGAAATTGTTTCTATACTTTTTCAAGCTTATGGGTTATTTTAGATGTATCATCCTTTCGTTTTATTAATTTTTTAAATGTGAACAAAAGAAAGATAAACGGAAACCTTTCTATTGTTTTTTAAGGGATATAGTTTAATGTGGAGAAAACATTAATAATTAAAGATTAAGGTTCAAATCCTTATATCCTTACCATTTGCTTTTTTGAATAAAAAGAGTATACTAAGCCTAGAGATAAATATACATATGATTTGCACATATGATTTCGGTGTGAAAATGTTTTCATGTCATTTTACCTCTTAAGTTTTTATAATGATATTTTTAAAGAATTTGATTTAATTTTTGCTTTTTTTAAATCTAGGTTTAGTAATCTTTCTTTCTTTTAATTAATAATTTGTATTTAATTTAATACAGAAAAGACTGAGTGTAATGCTTGGTCTTTTTTCGTTATATGTAGCAATAATAACTATGTATTGAAAATTATATGAGAATTATATTTGCGAAAGGAATATGAAGATGTTTGAATTTTTATTTTCTACTTTTATAGCTTTTATTTCTTTGGTCTTATACATATTATATATTATAACATTGGGAATTGTATGCTTAGTGTTTTTTATTGTAGGATTGCCTGTATTTGTTTATAGTTTTTTATGTATGGTGATGAAGAGGATCTTTCAAGATAAGTAAAAAAAGATAAAAAAAAAGACTTGGCCCCCTGGGTATCTAACCTGGGTTCTTTGCTAGCCCTCTTGGAATCTATTCCTTAGCCTGTTCTTTGGTGTTACTTTAGCTCTTTCAGAGAAGTAACACCTTAGCTTTACTATCGTTCCTAAAGCTCTTTGATTCTATATCTAATCCATAGTCGCTTTAGTTGTTTTCCTGTTATAGTTCCTATTGCTCAAGACTTTAAAGCCTGGTCTATTTATTGTTATAATTCATTGTGTCTACCTCAGGGTATAGTTCGCCCCTGTCTCTAAATGTCTTTTCCTAAAATAAATCATCACCTACACCACAATTCTTAATTTCCCAATAGGCTAGAATAAGAAACGTCTTATTCGATTTATTCCGTTGCTTTACAGCTTGTAGTCCACCCCATCTAATTTAGCAAAACGGCCAGATGTACCCGATCAACATTTACTACTAGGTAATAATATAGCTAGTAGCAAGCAAGAGGTTCTACTGCATTGGACTCTACCCTAATGTTTTTATTATTTAATGAGTAGAACATTGCATCTAACTACTCGTGCCTGCTTGTCCTTTTATTGTTATGTAAACAACTTCAAGCGATAAAGGACTTTTCCATCATTCGTGATATAATAATATTATCATCTATAGATAATTTTGTAAATACTTTTTTATTAAATGGAGGAAATAATGTCTAATAATGATTATATTTGTAATAAACAATGTATAAATAATAAATTCGGTTGGTGTAAAATATTTAGGCAAAGTACTAATATTAAAAAGAACGACATCAACCAATCTTGTGATTTTTATTTAGATTATACTACTACTGGTAGATATAAAATAGACACAGCAATACAAACATTGGATAAGGATAGTATATTGGATTCTGACTATATGAGAGGTTATTTAAATGGATTAAAGAAAGCTTTAGAGTATTTAGATTCTAATGAAGTTGCTATGTTTAGATACGAAAGTAAGCGTAGTAAATAAAACAAATAAATATATAATACAAAATTTGATTTTTAAAGAAAAAAATGGTATAATTAAAGTGTAGTTAATAAGATAGCTGTGAATGTTGATTTTTATGTACATATGTTGTTTTTTTGAGTTTTCAAATGACAACCCCAAAGATTAAATTATTTATATAAACTAATAACTTGCGGACAGAGTTATTGAAGTTTAAATTTCTTAAGTTTTTTATATTTCTACTTAAGAAATCAATCTCCTAAGATTAATATTGTGAAATACATTATAAAAAGAAGTAACACTTATTCAAATGTTACTTCTTTTTATATTATATAACAATAGATTATTCGGTTCATATTTAAACTCTCCACCGCAGAGAAACACTATTGCCACATTTCAATCAAAGAGTATATATTCCAACTTCTGAAAAACAAACAACAAAATGTACTTTAATATTATAGCATATTTTGTTTTTCTTTCAAGCAAATTTTAAAAGGATTATTATAAGTATCTAATTTTTTATTAATTAAATCCTTTTCATGTTTACTTAGCTTTTCAACTAAAGGCATTACTGGTTTAATTTCCTTTTTAGATTTACAAGTACAAGGATTACACTTGCACTTTCCGTCTTTTTTACAATTACATTTATGTTCCATAAATTCTCAAATCCTTTTCTAATGTTTTTATTATTTTATTTCTTCTTCTATTTACTGTAGCTCTACATAGACCATATCTGTCAGCTATTTCAGTATCAGTTAATTTATTTATATAAAACAGTTTTATTATATTTCTATCTGAGTTAGAAAATTTAGAGAATAAACTATCTTTAAAATTCCCTAATATCCAATTCTCATTAATAAAATCATCATCATATATAGAAGTATATTTTAAATGTATTTTATGAGAATTATTTTCTATTAAATTAGATGTATCTTCTAATACCATATCTAGTTTAAAATCCTCTGTTTCCTTATTATAATTATCTAGATTTATTAAATTACTTTTTATATAAATATTTTTAAGTTGCTTTTTAAGCCTAGATATTAAAACAAAATGAAACATCTTATTCATATAGATATGAAAGCTAGGTTTATAACCTTTATATGTTTTAGTCATTTCCAATAAAGCTAATATAAGCTCTTGGTTAAAATCTTGAACAGTCATTATTGATTTTAATAATTTAAAGGTAGTTAAAGTGCTTTTTAATATAGGATTATTACCTCTGAAAGAATATAGCATATGATTTATTTTTATATTTGGATTATTAAAGAAATTAACAAAAGCTCTTAAAGAAATATTATTTATATCTGAAGTTCCTGTAGAAAATAACTTTGAATAATTTTGAAGAAATATAGCAAATCTATTTATTAATTCTTCTCCATATTTAGTTTCTCCTGATTTATATTTTAAAGCTAAATTATGGATAGTGTAATAATCATTGTAAGAGTTACTAAGCAACGGCATAAGCTGTTATAATAGCAATAGCATCATACATATCACTATTTTTCTCCTTACAAGACTTATCATTAAACTCCCCTAAAGATTTAACAATAGCATTATTTTTATAGATATGCTTTATATATTCAAATGTTATTTCTTTTTTATTTAAATCCTTTTTATTTTCCAAGTGTATTATTTTATCAAGTTTTTTATTAATACTATTAGTATTAAAAGCTTTAAAATCAATATTATTTAATCTGCATATTAATTCTATGGCTCCCCTTAATCTGCTTAATTGCATAGCAGTTTTCTTGCTAGTAAGCCCTCCTACGAATTGATCTTCAGCTATAACTTTTTCTACATTTAATTTTTTACAAATATTTATAATGCTTGTACAGATATAATATATTTTTTCGCTTTCGGTTGCATTTTTAATATCTCCATATTTGGTTGTTATTGTATCTATAAAGAATAAAAAATCTTTATCAGTATCTTTGACTGCTAGTCCTGTAAAACTTAAAGCAGGGTCTAAAGACATTACTATCATATGCTATCAGCCTTTCTTATTTTTAATCTTCTATATTAAAAGTTTTTTTCATTGACTCAAAGTTTTCTTCTAATTTTTTTTTATCATTATCAGATAATATAAATGGATTTTTATCTTCCATGTTTTCTAAATTAAAAGGATTTATTTGAGTTGTAGTTTCTTGATTATCAAACATTTTTAACTCCTTTTAGTATGTTATTTATGTAACTACTACTATTACAAGTATCTTTATAAGGACATTTTGTGCATCTATCACTTGATGCAAAGTATAATAAATTATTATTTATACTTTTAGCTATATTGATTATATTAATTTTAAATCTTTCTATAGCACTATCGTTTACATCTATATAAACCTCTCTAGCTTTATCATATAAGTATATTGTTGTAAAATCTTCTTTGGTTTTAAATTTATATCTAAAAGCGTAAGCCATGGCGATAGTTTCTAAATTGTTGTTAATGTTTCCAATTAAATTATTTTTCGATACATAGTTAACTATTACTATAGATTTATCTTTATTTTCTTTTATTAGGTCTATAGTTCCAGTTAAATATAAATTTTTTATTATTGGCACTTTATATCTATAATTAACGCTTACTGGCTTATACTGATTTTTCAAATTATATTCGTGGAAATCAATTATATTGTTTATTGATTTTTTTCTAAAATTAGCATAATCATCTCTTTTATCTCCAGTTTCTATAAAAATAAAATCATCTTTACTTTTGTTTCCAAACCAAAGACTTCCAAAGATAGCCTTAGCCTCTTTGTAATCTATTTTCTTATTGCTTGATAGTGTCATATTATAAGCATATGAAAATTTATGAATATCTTCATCAAACTTTTTTATTATACTTGTATATGGTGTAAATATATTTTCTTTTTTAAATTTAAGATATATAGGGCAAAATAAAAAATCTAATATATCCTTTATATCAATTACCATTATCTTATTCTATCTATAAGCGATTTAGGTTTTGAATTTAATTTATCTATAAGTTTTATATGTAATTCACCATTTTGGTCTTTGTGAGCTGCTATACCAAATTCTTTTAGAACATCTTTAAAAGATAGTACATCTACTCCTTGTTCTTTTTCTAAGGCTTTAAATGCTACATCTAAAGGTAATCCTATTCTAATACTTTCTTTTACAAAATCACTTACTTTTCTTCTTTTTATAGCTTTTCTTTCTGCAATTATTCCACCTGATCGTAAATCTAATTCAAACATTGCTTTTACTCTACATGTTTCATGACAATGCCATTTAAATTCCCTACGTCTTATATCTTCGTTCTTGGAAAAGTCTTGAGGTTTCATAACTTCTCCGCAATATTGACATATTATATATTCACCTTTTTTTGGTCTTGGAGGTGGATTTTGATTTTTACTAATTCCAACAACTTTATTTTCAACAGGAGTCGCTATTTCAAATTTTATATCGTTCATTTACATCACCTTCATTTTTTTAAATGGTTTGCCACAGCTCATAGCACCTTCAGGACATTTTCCACTAATACAACTAGGCCCTGCATATTTAAACAGAATAGGAGCTATTGCTTTTACTTTAAATAACATTAACCAAGCTAAATCTTGTATTTCAGTTTGAGCCCTCTCGCAACACCTATGCTTAAAGAAATTCATTAAACTTCTAGCATTCATTGTAACTATTATCTTAGTTTCACAAGCGTTAGGAAGTATTGCTCTAGCGTTCTCACAAGCTTTCTTTTTAGCTTTATTAGTATCTAGTCCATCCTTTAAATATTGTTTTAAAGGGCATCTGAAATATTATTATAAGCATCTTTTATTTTTTCCACTTGTTTATTAAATATTTCAAGTGCCTCTTCATTATTTTTTATATCAAGTGGAACTATTGGGTTAAATTCTTCCATTGATACATATCTTTGGGATTGCTGGCTATATGATGCAATTCTGTGTCTTGTTAATTGGTGAGTTAAACTTCTTGATACTCCTTCTATAGCAAATGTAAATGAAATATGCTCTAGCGGACTTTCATGGTGAAGTGATAGTAATTTATCTAAAAACTCTTCAACCTTTTCGGGAGTTTGTTTTTCCATTAAATCATCTATATTAGAATTGGAATAACAAAGTTTAGCGGCAGTTGCTATTACTTGTTCAGGATTTGGTGTGTGTGTAAGTACTTTAACTTTTAGCATTTATTTTCCCCCATTTATACCATAATTATTATATTTATTTTATTAAAAGCACCCTATCGTGGA
>JANZXU010006772.1:0-17320 GCA_027576215.1 Amissidens hainesi | reverse complement strand
ATCTAAATGCACCCAAAGTAAAGAAAATCAAAAAACAGTAACTAGACATGTTTGGCAAGAATATTTAGATGAAGCCCATCATCTAAGATACAATAATTATGTTAAATGTGTTTATAAAAGAAGAAAAGAGACAATTGAAAGAGTCTTTGCTGATGCAAAAGAAAAACATGGAATGAGATTTACTCATTTGAGAAGTTTGGTAAAAATCAAATTAGAAACCATGCTAGTTTTCTCATGTATGAATTTAAAGAAATTAGCTAATCGCTTATGGAAAAGAAAGGATAAGCGATATAATTTTTCGATATATTGCTGTATTTATGAATTAATAAAAGGATTTTTCGAAGTAAAAAAGCCTTTTGTCTACAGTCTGTAGCATCAAAAGGTTTATGCTTATTAAGCATACCCAAAATTAAATAAAACACAAGTCTTTTAAATTAATTGCTTAAAATCAATTTTCAGATACATAAAAATAAGCCGTCACACCATTTGAAAATTTATGTATCCTTTAGGTTGATGACTATGATTATAAGCCGAAATTATATAACAAAGATTTCTTCGGATAAGAAAGGGAATGTTTGGATAGGAACTGAAAAAGGGTTAAATAAAATAAATATAAGAACTAATGAAATAACAAAATTTTGGCATGAACATAACAATGACAATACAATAGCATCAAATAGTATAAGAACTTTATTAATAGATAGTTTAGAATGTGTTTGGATAGGAACTAGCAAAGGATTATCAAAATATATTGGAGAAAATAAATTTGAAACTTATAAAAAATCTAGAAATTGTGAGAATTCATTATCTAATAATGACGTTACAGCTTTATTATAGGACAGGTCAGGAGTAATTTGGGTTGGAACTAAAAATGGAATAAATAAATTTAATTCTAAATCTTCATTTAATCATTATAAAAAATATAATGAAAATGAAAATAGAGAAGTTATAAAAGAGATTAACGATAAAATTATACAAGAAATTTATGAAGATAATGAAGGAATGCTTTGGGTTGGAACTAATAACGGAGGAATAAATGAATTTGATAGGAAGAAAAATAGCATAAAAACTTATAAAAATGATAAGGATAAAAATAGTTTAAGTAATAATCAAGTTTGGATGGTAACAGGTAAAAAAGAAAACATATGGATTGCTACATCTAAAGGATTGAATAAATTTAATAGAAAAACAAATATATTTAAAACTTATTTTCATAAAGATAATGATGAAAACAGTTTAATATCTAATGAAGTTAAATCGTTATTTATTAACAATAATGGGATTTTATGATTTGAAACTAGAGTAGGATTATGTACGTTAGATAAAAATCAAAACTTTAAAAATTATGATTTTTTACTTGCTAAAGTAGATGTTATAGATAAATTTATAACATCTATATATGAAGATAAAGATGGAGTTATATGGTTTAGGAGTGCTATAAATGGTGGTATTATTAAATATAATAGAAAAACTGGAGAAGTAAAAGATTATAAACATAATGAAAAATATAAAAATTCTTTAAGTTTTAACTCTATAAAATGTATTAACGAAGATTTGTCAGGAAATATATGGATGGCGACTAATTACGGTTTAACAAGTTTAATAAAAAAGATAAGACTTTTAAAGCTTATACAGAAAACAATGGTCTTTCTGATAATTTTGTTTATAGTATTATAAACTTAACTGGAAATGCAGTTAAATTTATTAAAAAAGGTGATAAAATAGAAGTTATAATAAAAAATAAAATAAATATAGTTGAAATGATAGTAAAAGATACTGGAATAGGAATAGATGATAAGTTTAAAAAAGCAATTTTTGATAGGTTTGGACAGGCATATAATTTGGTTACAGAGGAACCTAGGGGAAGTGGATTAGGATTAACATTAGTTACTTAACTAGTAAAATTACATAATGGAAAAGTAAATTTAAAAAGTAAATTAGGCGTAGGAAGAGAATTTACAATAGTACTTCTAGTAAAACAGCCTAAAGAATAAAAAGGGTGATTTAATTGGTAGAATTATGTCTTTTAGGATGTGGAGGAGGAATGCCTATGGTAGATAGGTATTTATCTTCAGCATTGATTAGTTATGAAGGAAAAAGGATTTTAGTTGATTGTGGAGAAGGTACTCAAGTTTCAATGAGAATTTTAGGATGGGGATTTAAAAGGATAGATGTTATTTGCATAACTCATATTCATGGGGACCATATAGTAGGATTACCAGGACTTTTAGCTACTATAGGTAATAGTGGAAGAATTGATCCTATAACACTAATCGGACCAATGGGTATAGAAAATGCTATAAAAGGTCTTAGAGCAATTGTCCCGTATCTCCCTTATGAAATTAATATAGTAGAAAACCCTAAGAGATTAAATGTTTTAGATGATAATGTATTAATAGAAACTTTAGAATTAGATCATTCAGCGCCTTGTATAGGATATACTTTTAATATAAAAAGAAAACCTAAGTTTGATATAAATAAAGCTTTAGAAAATAATGTTCCTAAAAATTTGTGGAATAGGCTACAAAAGGGAGAAGTAATAAATTTAGATGGAAATACGTACAATTCAAATTTAGTTCTTGGTAAAGATAGAAAAGGGATAAAGATTAGTTATATAACTGATAGTAGACCAATAGATGATATAAAGGATTTTATAAACAAAAGTAATTTATTTATATGTGAAGGGACTTATGGAAGTCATAAGGATATAAATAAAGCAATAAAAAATAAACACATGACGTTTAAAGAAGCTGCATTATTAGCTAAATATGGGGATGTAAAAGAACTTTTATTAACACATTTTAGTCCTGCATTGACATATCCCAATGAATTTATAAGTGAAGCAAAAAATGTTTTTGAGAATACTATTATTGGATATGATAGAATAATAAAAATATTAAATTATTCTGAAGATTAAGATTTACAATAATTGCAAAAGAGACTGTAAAAAATTAATTTTATAAAGCCTTTTTTAATAAGCATAAATTCTATTGAGTTTATGCTTATTATTTTAATTTGCAAACAATAATATGAATATAAAATATTAAAGGCTAAAACTTATAAATTTATTATATTAACTCTAAAAGCATTTAAAGCATATTTTATTTCGCAAAAAATCCCTATTTTAGATGAACCACCCCATAAAAGTCCAACAGCTTCATTTGAATGATTTAAAACGATACTTCCAGAATCACCAGGCATAGTATGAAAACTAGTTATTTTTTGATTTTTAAAAAGGGCTTTCTTAGTCGTATGGCCGACATGACAATCAATAGTCATAGTTACACCTGTAGTAGTAACTTTACCTGTTGTTAATCCAGAGACAAATCCGACTTTCTTAACTCGTTCCTCAAGTTTTGCAATGTCCACATCTTCAATAGGCCCATTCATTATAGCTATTTTATCAGAAACAAAAGAAGGATCTGTTATTTTCGCTATAGCGCAATCAGCAAAATTTTCAGGTTCTGAAGAACCGTGAATAAATTTTATTTCAACATAATCAGATAAGGTTGCGATTACATCAGTTTTATCTTTTCCACCATGTTCATAAGTAGGTTGTATAATATGAGTTCCTTTAGAATTTTGGTTATTACCTGCAAGTATGTGATTATTACTTAAAATATAATATTCTTTTTTGCCACTTACTTTTTTTTCAACAATACATCCTAAAGTTCCAGAGCCTTTAACGCTAGCAACAGGACTTATACTACAGCCGCCTTCTAGAGGTCTGTATTTCTTTGGTAAAGAATCACTAAGTTGAGTTATATCTCCAACTTCTATTACATCTGTTAAAATTCCGTTATGGGTTTTAGGAATTATACTATTTTTATGAATGCAACAACAATTTAACTTTTTATTAACTAAAACATGAATACACGGTTTATTGGTGTTTACATAATTTGTATATTTAAATCCAAGACCTATTCCTACAACATTTTGTAAGTTTATTAGAGGTTGATAATGATTATTACAAATTGATAGTATGTTTCTCATTAACATGTCCATAAAATAATCTCCTTAATATAAATAGTGATATATATAGTTAAGTTATTATATGAAGTTAAATATAATTTTGATATTTATGATTTAAAAAACACTGCAGAAAGATTCTAAAAACTATCTTGCTGCAATGTTAATATTAATTAGTAAAATTTATGTAATTAGATAAATCTAAAAATATTTCTTTAGTTATAGGAGTTGCTATTATACCACCAAAGTGTTCTCCAGCGGAAGGTTCATTAATTATAACTAAAACAGTTATCTTAGGATTATTGCAAGGAGCCATACTAGCAAACGAAGAAACATATTTTCCATTTTTATACTTGCCATTATAGACTTTTTCACCTGTTCCAGTTTTACCACCTATATGAAAGTTAGGAATAAAAGTATTTTTAGCAGAACCTTCAGATACTACTTTTTCAAGATAACCTCTAAGTTTTAGTGAAGTTGCGGAAGATATAACATTATGAGTAGATGTATTAAAAGAGGCATCTATTATTTTTTTATTATTTTCATCAACATGAGAAACTTCTTTCATTATATGTGGTTGAACCCAAACACCATCATTTGCAATAGCATTAAAAGCAGCCATATACTGAATTGCATTTACAGTATTTGTTTGCCCAAAAGAAATAGTACCTAAATCCATATCAGACATATCTTCAACATTTTTTAATATGCCTAGAGTTTCACCAGGTAGATCTATATTTGTTGCTTTTCCAAAACCAAATTTTCTTATGTAAGAATCTAAAGTATCTTTTCCAAGTTTTGCAGCTATATCCATGAATGCGACATTGCATGATTTTTCTAAAGTTTGGACAAAGGTTTGTGTTCCATGACCATTAGCTTTCCAGCATCGTACAGGAGAAGAAGCTCCTTTATACTTCTTATATCCAGGGCAATAATAAGTTTCATTATTTCCTGAAATCCCTTCTTCTATAGCGGCTGCAGAAGTAATAACTTTAAATGTTGATCCAGGTTCAAAAGAATTATTTACAGCATTATTTTTCCACATATTTTGAATTTTTTCTGATTTGCTTTTCCCGTTAAATTTTTCATAACCTTCATAAGGAAAATTAGGATTAAAATCTGGTTTGTTTGATAAAGCTAATATTTCTCCAGATTTAGGTTCCATTATAAGTATGGTAGCAGATTTAGCTTTGTTAGTAATTAATGCTTTAGTTGTAGCTTTATCTGCTATAGTTTGAAATCTTTCGTCTATAGTTAAGGTTATATCTTTACCGTTAATTGGAGGAGAAAATGATGATTCTATAAAGGGTAAATCTGTATTTTCTCTATCTACATTTTTAATCCTAATTCCAGGAATACCAGAAAGTTCTTTATTGTATTTTAATTCTATTCCAGATAAACCATCTCCATCTATGTCAGTAACGCCTAATGTATGAGAAAGAAGATTGTTATTGACATAATATCGTTTAGTATCTTGAGAAACCAAAATACTTCTTTGTTTAAGAGCTTTTATTTTAAATGCGGTTTCTTTTTCTATTCTTCTAACTAATGTTATAGAATTAGCTAGTTTACCATTTGAATAAGTAAAATTTATTTTCTTAATAATATCTTCTTTAGGATGATTAAGTATTTTTGATAATTCATTAGCAATATTGTCTAATGAAAATCTTTTTTTTATACTATCTTCTCTTAAAGTTTTCAAATCTAAATCAACTCTATAAACATTAGCACTTACAGCTAATTTCAAATAATTTCTATCTAAGATATTACCACGCCTAGCCTTTATATTTATTTCATTAGTACATTGGTCATTAGCTTTTTGGGAAAGAAAAGAATGTTGAATTATCATTAAATAGAATAATCTAATAATTAATAAAATGAAAATAAAACATAAAGCTAAAGCAGATAATTTTAATCTTAGTTTTTTTAATAGTAGAACATTTTTATAATTGTTTTTTTTCAAAATTTCAGTCCCCCAAATTAAAATAATATTAAATTTTATAATAATAAAATCGTGCTTTTTTAGAAGTAATTTAATAATTATTCAATAAAATTAAAATAATTATAAAAAAAACTATTTATCAGTAGACAAATAGTTTTTTATGTAAATATTATTTTAAGCTTAAATAATTAAAAGCTTCTTCTAAAACTGGCTTAGCTACAGGAGAAGCAATTAATCCACCAAAATATTCACCAGCAGATGGTTCATTTATTAAGACTAAAAGTGTTAGCTTAGGATTGTTAGTTGGAGCCATAGCTGTAAAGGTAGCAATTTTTTTATCACCATAAGTGCCATTTGATACTTTTTCAGCCGTGCCAGTTTTTCCACCTACATCAAGTCCAGAAACATTTGCACATTTAGCGGAACCTTCGGACACAACCTTTCTAAGGTATCCCCTAAGTTGTTTAGTTTTTTCCTCTGAAGCAACAATTCTTGTTTTAGGTTTGAAATTTTCATCAACAATTTTTTCACCTTTATCATTTAAATGAGATATGTTTTTCATAACATGTGGCTGAATCCAAGTTCCGTTATTTGCAATAGCATTAAATGCAGCCATATATTGCATAACATTTAAGGTATCAGTTTGTCCGAAGGATATAGTTCCAAGGTCCATGTCAGACATCTCACTATAAGGCTTGATAATACCTTTTGTTTCGCCGGGCAAGTCAATTCCACTTAATTGACCTAATCCAAGTTCTGTTAGATGTTTATTTAATTTTTCTTTTCCAAGTTTTTCACCTATATCCATAAAAGCTACATTACAAGAGTTTTCAAGAGTTTTTACAAAAGTTTGAGTTCCATGTCCACTATGTTTCCAACAATGGACAGGAGTACCTACATTAGGATACTTCTTATAACCTGGGCAAAAGTAAGATTCATTTCCACCAGCAACCCCTTCTTCTAAAGCTGCAATTGAAGTAAGTACTTTAAAAATTGATCCAGATTCAAAGGCATTGCTAACAGCAAAATTTCTCCACATTTGTTGAAGCTTATCAAATTTAGTTTTGCCATCAAATTTTTCATATCCTTCATAAGGAAAATTAGGATTAAAATCAGGTTTATTAGCTAAAGCTAATACTTCACCTGTTTTAGGATCCATCATTACAATAGTTGTAGATTTTGCTTTATTATCAACTAGAGCTTTTTCAGCATATTTATCAGCTATGTTTTGAAGACGTTCATCTATCGTTAATGTAATATCTTTGCCGTTAATTGGTGGTGTAAAAGTTGATTCACAATAAGGAAGAGAATCATTTTGTCTATCAACTTCACTTATTCTAATACCTGGAATTCCTGAAAGTTCTTTATTATATTTTAATTCAATTCCAGCAAGGCCTTGTCCGTCGGCATCTGTAAAACCAAGAACATGAGAAAGTAAATCATTATTTACATAATATCTTTTAGTATCTTGAGAAATAATAATTCCACGTATTTTTAAAGCATTAATTTTATTAGCAACTTCTTTTTCAATTCTTCTTGCTAGTGTTGTAGAATTGGCAAGTTGTCCACTAGGAAGTTTAGCATTTAACTTTTGATTTACTACATCTTCTTCTACATTTAAAATATTAGCTAATGATTTAGATAAACTTTTACTAAAAAATTTTCTTTTTGATGCATCTTCCCTTAGAGTTTTTAAATCTAAATCAACTCTATATACATTAGTACTAACAGCTAAATCTAAATTATTTCTATCTAAAATCTTGCCACGTCTAGCATCTATCTTAATTTCATTTGTCCATTGTTCGTTAGCTTTACTAGAAAGAGAAGAATGTTCTATAATCATTAGATAGAACAATCTTAAAATAAGCAGAAAAAAAACAAAAGTTATTCCTACAACAGAAAGATATAGTCTATTTTTTTTAGTAAGTACGAATGATTTTTTTTTATTTTTTTTCAAAATACACCTCCTAATTGATGTAAAATCTTTTTTAATGTCATGTATTTAATTATTATATAATAATTAAATTTTAAAATGAACTAATTTTGTTGAAAATTTACAAATAAAAAGGATACTTATTTGATTTTTAAACTAAAAATTTAAAATTAAACAAATATACTTTAAATTGTAACCAAAAATGCACTGAATTTTAGTAGATTATGTATATAATTAAATAACAGAATAATAATAAAAAACTTTAGGAGAAAAATAATGAGAAAAAAATCAATCATAACAATTATGCTACTAATAACTATTTCAACTACTATGATTGTAAGTTGCAATAGTAAGGATAAAAATAAAGAAGAAATTAAAGTAGAAACTTCTATAGATAATAATAAAAAAGATTCTGAAAAAATTGCTATTAAAAGCGAAGAAAAAAAGAAAATTAAAGAGCAAAATAATATAAAAGAAGAAAAAAGTAAAGCTAAAAAAATAAATAAAGAAGATAATGAGAATAAGAATAGCAACAAAACTAAAGAAGAAAAACAAAAGGAAAATTTAAATTTTTCACCACAAAAGGCTATTGAAATAGCTAAACAAAAATATGGGACACAAAAAGGTAATATTTTGTATTCGTATAGAGAAGAACCTTGTATTTCAGAAAATAAAAAAGGATATTATATAAAATTAAGTTCAAAGACTATGATAGAACAAGGTGGAACAGGGACGTTAACATGGCTTTTAGTGACAGAGGATGGAAAAATAATTGAAGGTCCTAAAATGAACTAATTGAAAAATTGAAAAATTTATCATATATATATCGTATACTTCCTTTGAGATAGTAAATTAAACAAAAAATTGCTTTCAAACAGGGAGTATATATTTTATTTCTTTAAAATTCATGAAATGAAGACTTAAAGATTAAAGAAATTATTCATATTATAATTTTAATTAAGAAAGAATAGTTATGTATTAATTTTTAGGAGGAATTTAAAATGTATGATAATAGTTTATTTAACAAAATTACAAATCACTTAATCAACGATGTTAAGCCATCAAAATATTTAACTGAACTTATGTGTGAAAATAAAATTAAAAATAATAAATTACAAATTGTTTTTAATTTAAAACAAATAGAACAAAATCCAAAATACCATCCAGAAGGAAATGTTTGGGAGCATACAATGATGGTGGTTGATGAAGCTTCAAAAATAAAAAATAAAAGTAAAAATCCTAAGGTACTTATGTGGTCAGCTTTGTTGCATGATATAGGCAAAATAAGCACAACAAAAATTAGAAAAGGAAAAATAACTTCGTATGAACATGATTTTGTTGGAGCTAAATTAGCTGAAGATATTTTGAAAGATTTAACACAAGAAAGAGATTTTACAAAAGAAGTAGTGACTTTAGTTAAATATCATATGCATACTTTTTATATAAACAAAAATTTACCTTTTGGAGATATGGAAGGTTTAAAAAATGAAGTAGATTTAGAAGAATTAATATTATTATCACTTAGTGATAGATTAGGAAGAGGAAACTTACTAGAAGAAGATAAAAAAGAAATATCTAAATTTATGGAAAATTTTAAAAGAAAAATGAATATGTTATAACTGATTAAAATTTAAAATTGAGAAATAAAAAGCTTTGTATTTAATTAAAATATATTCTTTATTGAGAATAGTTTTAAAGTATTAAGCTTTTTATTTTTTACTTTTTAAAATGTAGTATAAAAAATAAAATTAAAAAGTAAAAATATTATATAAACAAGCTAATAGGAGAATTAATGTGTTAAATTTTGAAAATGAATTAGAAAATTTTAAACCTAAAACTTTAAAATATAGTAGTTTTAAGTTTGATGAAGAATACAATCCTTTAAAAATAGTGGAAGAAAAAATTATGCAATTAGAAAAAAATTGCGAAGAAAATTTTATAAACTTAAAAATATTAAAAGAAGAGATAAAAGATAAAGACTTTAAAATTTCTGATTTGAATATAGAAGTAGATAAACAAAGCAAAAATCTTGAAGTGCTTATAAATACAATAGCTTTTATTAAAAATCAAATAAAAGAAATAAATGGATTTACAGATGAAAGTGAGGATATAGTATTAAAAACGAAAATAAATTATAGCTGTAAAATTATTACTGATAATATAAAAAGAGCAGAAGTTTTTATAGAGAATAATCCTTAAAATAAGGAGGAAAATATGATTGAGTTTAAAGAATTATCTAAAATTTATTATAATTATGCTCTAAATTTTTTAGAAGAAAATTGTTTAACACAAAGTATAGAGTATTTAAAAAGAAGTATTATGCTAGATGTAAAAAACATAGAAGCTTTAAATTTAATAGGAATATGCGAGTATAGAAACTGTAACTTTGAACGTTCTTATTATTTTTGGAGCAAAAGTTATGAGTATGTTGAAAAAAATAACAGAGCGAACAAATATTTAAAAGAATTAAAAAGTGAAGAATTTAAAAAGTTTATTATGTTTTATAATAAAGGAATTAAAAATTTTGAATTAAAAAAATATAAAGAGGCAATAGAAATATTTGAAGATATTATAAAAAAAAATAATGAATTAATAGAACCGTATATATTAGTAGCTATTTCTAATTATAATATTAAAAATTATGATATATCAAAAGAGTTTTTAGAAAAATCTATATCATTTGATAAATATAATGATAAATATTTTAAAATTCTAAAAGAAATAGATAATAAAAACATTAATATATATAAAAATTGGATGATTAAAAGAAAAAAAATAATAGGGGTTTTAGGAGCAGTAGCTTCTATTTCAATATTTAATAATACATTTAACTATAAAGATGTATCAAAACAAGAAGATAGAATAATAAATTATGAGAAAAATATTGAGAAAATAGAAGAAACTTTGATTAACACTGTTAATGAAAAAAATGTATTAGATACTCAACTTCAAGGATTTAAATTTATTGATAATACAATTAATGGCAATAGTTATTTAGATAAAAAATATATGAGTATTGATGAAGGAGAAATATTTTTAAGAGCTATAAATTTTTTTAAAAAAGAAGAATATAAAAAAGCTTTAGATGATTTTTTGTATATTTCGGAAGAAGGTGAACAAACTACTTTAGTAGGAGAATCAACATTTTTTACAGCAGTATGCTCTGAAAAAATTAATAATAATTTTTTAGCAGAAGAATACTATGAAAGATATATAACAAATTTTAAAGATTGTAACTATTATGATGACACATTATATAATTATGGACTAATGAAATATAAATTAGGAGATATAGAAAAATCTAAAAAAATATTAAATAAACTATATAAAGAAGTTCCAAATAGTATATTTTTAAACTCTAAGGTTAAATATATACTCAAGTAAAATTTTATTTGGGAGGTTATATGTATAACCTCATATTATTTTTAAACATTTTAAATTAAAAAGAAAATGATAATTAACAAACAATCATAAGAAAATTTAAATTTCATTTTAAATTAAGACAAATTTTACAAGTTAATGGTTAAAATTTATTTAAAAAAATTAACTATAGCTTGAAAAATAACTGTGAAAACCTTTAAAATTGAAAAAAATTTAACGAAATAAGGTTTAGTAAGTTTGATAAATTTTAGACAATAATATAGAATAAGGTCATAAGGTTAGAAAATAACAAAATTTAAATATAAATTTTTTATAACATTCAGGAGGAATAACATATGGCAGTAA
The DNA here is from genome assembly GCA_027576215.1 of Amissidens hainesi. Taxonomy (NCBI): domain Eukaryota; kingdom Metazoa; phylum Chordata; class Actinopteri; order Siluriformes; family Ariidae; genus Amissidens; species Amissidens hainesi. Next base: position 5,750 of record JANZXU010006772.1, on the reverse strand, counting down.
CTAATGCTCAAGAATTAACATTAAGAATTCAACAATTAAGAGAAGCACAAAAACAATTTGCTACATACACTCAAGAGCAAGTTGATGAGATTTTCAGACAAGCAGCTATGGCAGCTAACAATGCTAGAATTAAGCTTGCTAAAATGGCTGTTGAAGAAACAGGCATGGGAATTGTTGAAGATAAGGTTATAAAAAACCACTTTGCTGCAGAGTACATATACAACAAATACAAGGATGAAAAGACTTGTGGAATAATAGAAAAGGATTCAACTTTTGGAATAACTAAAGTTGCAGAACCAATCGGAGTTATCTCAGCAATCGTTCCAACTACAAATCCAACATCTACAGCAATATTCAAAACTTTAATAGCATTAAAAACTAGAAACGCTATAATAATCTCACCACACCCAAGAGCTAAAAATGCTACAATTGAAGCAGCTAGAATAGTTTTAGATGCAGCAGTTAAAGCAGGAGCTCCAGAAGGAATAATTGGATGGATAGATACACCATCTGTTGAACTTTCACAAAATGTTATGAGAGAGTCAGATATAATATTAGCTACTGGTGGTCCAGGAATGGTTAAAGCTGCTTACTCATCAGGAAGACCAGCTTTAGGAGTTGGAGCAGGAAACACACCAGCTATAATAGATGAAACAGCTCACATAAAAATGGCTGTAAACTCAATATTATTATCAAAAACTTTTGATAACGGAGTTATCTGTGCATCAGAACAAAGTATAATCGTTATAGATAAAGTTTATGATCAAGTTAGAAAAGAACTTGCAGATAGAGGAGCTTACATCTTAAAAGGTGAAGAGATCGATAAGGTAAGAAAAGTTATCTTAAATGAAAAAGGTGGCTTAAATGCTGACATGGTTGGTCAATCAGCTTACAAAATAGCTGCAATGGCTGGAGTTAAAGTTCCAGAAGAAGCTAAAGTTTTAGTTGGAGAAGTGGAGTCAGTTGAACTTGAAGAGCCATTCTCACACGAGAAGTTATCTCCAGTTTTAGCTATGTATAAAGCTAAAGACTTTGAAGAGGCTTTAAAGAAATCTGAAAGATTAATAGAACTTGGTGGATTCGGACATACATCAGTATTATATACAGATCCAATAAAATCAAGAGATAGAATAGAAAAATTTGGTGCTACAATGAAAACTTGTAGAACAATAATAAACATGCCAGCTTCACAAGGTGCTATAGGAGACGTATTTAACTTTAGATTAGCTCCATCATTAACATTAGGTTGCGGAACTTGGGGCGGAAACTCTGTATCAGAGAACGTAGGACCAAAACACCTAATCAACATCAAGAGTGTAGCTGAAAGGAGAGAAAACATGCTTTGGTTTAGAGTTCCAGAGAAAGTTTATTTCAAATATGGTTGCTTACCAATAGCTCTACAAGAGTTACAAGATATGGGTAAGAAAAAAGTGTTCATAGTAACTGATAAAGTTCTTTACAATTTAGGATATACTAATACAGTAACTAAAGTTTTAGATGAAGCTAAAATAGCTTATAAAATATTCTTTGATGTAGAGCCAGATCCAACATTAAAAACAGCTAAACAAGGTGCTGAAGAAATGAGAAGCTTTGAGCCAGACGTAATCATTTCATTAGGTGGTGGTTCAGCAATGGACGCTGCGAAAATTATGTGGGTAATGTATGAGCATCCAGAAGTAAGATTCGAAGATTTAGCTATGACATTCATGGACATAAAGAAGAGAATTTACAAATTCCCAACTATGGGTACTAAAGCTATGATGGTTGCTATAGCAACATCAGCAGGTACTGGTTCAGAGGTAACACCATTTGCGGTTATAACTGATCAAGATACAGGAGTTAAATACCCATTAGCTGATTATGCATTAACTCCAAATATGGCTATAGTAGACGCTGAACTTATGATGAGCATGCCAAGAGGATTAACAGCATCATCAGGTATAGATGCATTAGTTCACTCAATAGAAGCTTATGTTTCAGTATTAGCAACAGAAATGACTAACGGATTAGCTTTAGAAGCTATAAGATTAATATTCAAATACTTACCATTAGCTTACAACGAAGGAACAACTAACGTTAAAGCTAGAGAGAAAATGGCTCATGCTGCAACAATGGCTGGTATGGCATTCGCTAATGCATTCTTAGGAATTTGTCACTCAATGGCACATAAATTAGGAGCTATGCATCACGTACCACACGGAACAGCTAACGCGTTACTTATAAACGAAGTTATAAGATTTAATGCTACAGATGCTCCAAGAAAGCAAGCTGCATTTGCACAATACAAGTATCCAAATGCTACATTCAGATATGCTAGAATAGCTGATTACTTAGGTCTTGGTGGAAACACTGATGCTGAAAAAGTTGAGTTATTAATAAAAGCTATCGATAAGTTAAAAGCAACAGTTGGTTTACCATCAACAATAGCTGAGTGTGGAGTAACTAAAGAGAAATTCTACGCTTCATTAGATGAAATGGTAGAGCAAGCATTTGACGATCAATGTACAGGTGCTAACCCAAGATACCCATTAATGAGCGAATTAAAAGAAATGTACATCAACGTATTTGATGCACCAGAGAAAAAAGAAGTTAAAAAAGAAAATAATAAAAAGCAAAAATAATAACTAAATTTTAAATATATAACCATCACAAAAAAAGAGTCTTGTACTTTGAGTACAGGGCTCTCTTTTTGTAAATAATTTAAAGCACCTTTATGTATATAAGGTTTAATAATAAATCTACATTTTTAAATTAACACTTATAAAGTTTAAAAATTAGAGTAGTTAAAAAATTATGTATAAAGTCTTTTTTTAAAATAAATATAAATTCCTAAAAAGATTACAGGTATTAAAAATGTAATTCTTTTATTATAATATAAGTTTTAAATTTTAAATGAATTTAATTTTAAACTTAATTAAAAATATATAAAAATACCATAAAAAGGTATTTACTTTTAAAATTAGCATATGATACAATATTTTTAGGTTAAAAATTCCAAAATAAGTAAATATCATTAAATATTAATTAATATTTAATGTATAATAATTCAAATGGGGATATGGAGGATTACACTATGAAGAGAAAAAGTTTAATGTTGGTTTTAGCAGGGGTAATGTCAGCTGGAGTTCTTGCAGGATGTGGGTCAAATACGGATACTAATGCAGGTGGAGGAGAAACAGCAGAAACATCAGGGGATAAGAAGATAAAAATAGGAGCAACTATTTATAAATATGATGATAATTTTATGTCTTATGTACGTAGAGCTTTAGATAAAGAGGCAAATGGAAAAGCAGAACTAATAATGAACGATTCTCAAAACGACCAATCTAAGCAATTAGAGCAAATTGACACAATGATAGCAAAAGGTGTAAACGTATTAGCTATTAATTTAGTAGATCCAAAAGCTGCACCAAGTGTTATTGAAAAAGCTAAAAAAGCAGATTTGCCAGTAATATTCTTTAATAAAGAACCAGAAGAGTCTGCTATGAAGAGTTATGAAAAGTGTTGGTATGTAGGAACTGAATCTAAAGAGTCAGGAGTATTACAAGGAAAGTTAATAGCTGACGGATGGAAAGCTAATAAAGATGCTTGGGACAAGAATAAAGATGGAAAAATGCAATATGTAATGATTAAAGGTGAAATAGGACATCCAGATGCAGAAGCTCGTACAAAGTATTCTGTTGAAGAAATTAAAAATGCTGGTATAGAGGTTCAAGAGTTAGCAATTGATACAGGAATGTGGGATGCTGCTAAAGCAACAGAAAAGATGGATGCATGGCTTGCTAAGAATGGAGACAATATAGAGGTTGTAATTTGTAATAATGATGGTATGGCTTTAGGGGCGTTATCATCTTTAGAGAAAGATAGTAAAAAAGCGGCTATTTATGGAGTTGATGCAATTCCAGAGGTTTTAGATAAGATTAAAGAAGACAAAATAGCTGGAACAGTATTAAATGATGCCAAAAATCAAGGAAAGGCTATAATAGAAGCTTCTCTTAATGTAGCTAACGGAAAAGATGTAGTTGAAGGAACAGATCTTAAATTAGATGATAAAAAGGCAGTGCGTGTGCCATATGTTGGAGTAAACAAAGACAATATATCAGTAGGAGAGGATGCTTATAAATAATTTTTAGGAGACGCACATTTAGGTGTGTCTCTTTTTTACTAGGGGGTAGCAAAAATTTGAAGGATAATTTTAAAAATAAAAATGATTCCTATGTTTTAGAAATGCTGAATATATCTAAAGAGTTTCCGGGAGTAAAGGCATTAGATGACGTTACTTTTAAGGTTAAAAAAGGAACTGTTCATGCACTTATGGGGGAAAATGGTGCAGGAAAATCTACTCTTATGAAGTGCTTATTTGGAATTTATAATCCTAATAAAGGAGATATATTTTTAAACGGTGAAAAAATAAAATTTCAAAATTCTAAGCAAGCTTTAGATAAAGGTATTTCAATGGTTCACCAAGAGTTGAATCAAGTTAGGCAAAGAAATATAATGGATAATCTTTGGCTTGGAAGATATCCGTATAAAGGTATCTTTATTGATGAAGATAAGATGTTAAAAGAAACTACAAAAATATTTAAGAGCTTAGATATAGATGTAGATCCTAGAAAAAAAGTAAATACTCTTTCTGTATCTCAAATGCAAATGGTTGAAATAGCTAAGGCGGTTTCTTATGATTCTAAAATAATAGTTATGGATGAGCCTACATCCTCATTAACAGAAAAAGAAGTAGATCATTTATTTAGAATAATAAACAAACTTCGAGATAATGGGGTTAGTATAGTTTATATTTCTCATAAGATGGAGGAGATTTTAAAAATTTCTGATGAAGTTACAATAATGAGAGATGGAAAATGGATAGCTACAGAAAATTCTAAGGATTTAACCATGGAACGTATAATAAAGCTTATGGTTGGTCGTGAGCTTACTAATAGATTTCCACCTAAAACACATACACCAAAGGAAACTATATTAAAGGTAGAAAATTTAACTGGACTTATAGAACCTTCTTTTAATGATATAAGTTTTGAACTTAAAAAGGGAGAAATTTTAGGAATAGCAGGACTTGTTGGAGCAAAAAGAACTGAAACTTTGGAAGCTTTATTTGGAGTGAGAAGAATTTCAAATGGCAAGATAATACTACATGGTAAAGAAATTGATAATTCAACTCCTATTAAAGCTATGAATAATGGGTTTGCATTAGTTACAGAGGAGAGAAGAGAAACAGGGATTTTTGATAAGCTTTCTATAAGGTTTAACACGACTATATCTAATTTAAATGTTTATAAAAATAAAACAGGATTGCTTTCTGATAAAAAAATGGAAGAAGATACTGATAAGGTTATAAAATCTATGAAAGTAAAAACTCCTTCTCAAAAAACTTTAATAGGAAGTCTTTCAGGGGGAAATCAACAAAAAGTAATTATAGGAAGATGGCTTTTAAGAAAGCCAGAAATATTGATGTTAGATGAACCAACTAGGGGTATTGATGTTGGTGCAAAGTATGAAATTTATCAGCTTATGAATGATTTAGCTAAGGATGGAAAAGGGGTAATAATGGTTTCGTCTGAAATGGCAGAGTTGTTAGGGGTATCAGATAGAATTTTAGTGATGAGTAACGGAAAAGTAGCGGGAATTGTAGATGCTAATAATACTTCGCAAGAAGAAATTATGAGATTATCTGCATTATATCTATAGGGGGATTATTTGCTTATGGAAAAGGGGATTAAGAATAATAAATTTAA
>JANZXU010006523.1:0-17511 GCA_027576215.1 Amissidens hainesi | reverse complement strand
CCTTATATGAGTAGTTTATTAGAAAAATCAGTAAATTTCAATAGTAAAATTAAAATAAATTTTGAAGGTGGAAATTTAAAGTGTACCCTTAGTCAAGGACATTTTAAAAAAAGACCTTAAGATAAAGATAAAAGGTGATTTCGGTATTGAACTGGAGTCATCTTTTTTAAATTCCATTGAGGTCTGTAATTATTGTAGTAATCCATATAATCTTCAATTTCATTTTGCAACTCCTCTAAGCTAGCACACCCATTAATATCACATTCATCTTTCATATGACCAAAGAAAGATTCTTGTGGAGCATTATCCCAACAATTTCCACGGTGTGACATCGATTGTCCAATTTTATTTTCTTTTAATAACATTTGAAATATTGGACTTGTATAATGTACTCCTTGATCAGAATGAATAAAAGCATTAGATGGTAGCTTGAACTTTATAGAGTCTGATAAATTTTTAATAGTATCTGTTACTATATCTATTTTTAAGGAGCTTGATAACTTATAAGCTAATATTTCATTGCTTGAACCATCTTTTATAGTCGATAAATAAGCCTTAGCCCCTTTTCCATATTTTAAATATGTAATATCAGTAAGTAAGACTTTTCCTGGTTTGTTTTGCTTGAATTCTCTATTAAGAGTATTCGGTAAAACAGTATGTTCTTTATTTGCTTTCATCATTCTTCTATAAGGATTTGCTTTTCTTATTGGACATATTATATCGAATTTTTTCATTATACGTCTTATGCGTTTAAGATTATAAATAATGCTGAATTCATTCTCTAAAATCATTTTTATTTGCCTAGCTCCCTTTTTTCTATTCTTAAAATGAAATGCTAATAAAATATTTTCTTTAATTTTCTTATCACTAACTTCTCGTTTATGTCGGTGAAACGCAGTATCTTGACTTATATATTTATAATATCCAGATTTTGATACATTTGCTAATTTACATAATGATGTTATTGTTAGTTTTCTTTTTAGAGTTAAAGATTTTATCAGTTTATATTTATCAGATGTAGTTATTTTTATTTTAGTTTCAGCACACCCCTTTCTAATTGGTCTAACTTTTTTAAAAATTCATTCTCTGCCTCTAAAAACTCAATTTTTTCTTGTAGTTTTATATATTTTTCCTCTAAAGACAGATTCTTAGTTGCAGGTCTACCAGTATTAAATTTACGAGTATCCTGTAATCTAATAGTACCACCAAGATTATGTTGTCGCCTCCAACGGTTTGCCGCAGCTTTGACTCTTTTCATACCTAAAACCTTAATATATAATCCATGTTTTTCAAATATATCTCGTGGCAACGCACCAGCTAAATTTTCTTCAATAAATATTTTTTTGAACTCATCTGTGTAAGTTATTCCTTTAGCTGTAATATTTTTTATATTAATATTTTTTCTTAATATCTCTATTTCTTGTTCACTGAATAATTTATCACTCAAAATAATGCACCTCATCTATTTTCTTATTTTAATTATAAACGTAAAAACCCTATAAGGTAGACTTTTTATTAAGTGTCTACTCTATAGGGTACATTTTATTCTCAGATTTTAGTATAACTTTTTTATATAAATAAGCAATTATATTTTTATATCTATTTTCAAAAGCATCCTTTGAAACAATTGCTGGTTGAATTATTTTTGCTCCTAAATTTATTTCAGCACTTGGAGCTAATACATGATGATTACTTAAAATATAAGGGGCATTAGTATCATTATCAAATACTATAGCACCTAATGTACCAAAACTTGGATGATTTAAACAACCAATATTACAGCCTGGTTCAATTGGTCTTATAGATGAATTTAATATATTTATATCTCTTATAGAATCTTCTGTTGGAATTGTAGAAGAATAGTTACATAATTTAGCACAACTACAATTAATAATATCTGTTTTTATTCCTAAAAAATTTTTAGGGATTATTTCATGGTCATATAATTTATTTTCAGTAATTTTTTTCTCCACAAAAATAGTTAAACAAGGCTCCTTAGTGTCTAAAGTATTAATATTTTTAAAACCTAGTCCAATTCCATTTACATTTTTTTTGTTTAGGAAAAATTCATTATACTTATTAATAATCTCTATTATGGAATTATTTAAAATTTTACTCATTTATTCCTCCTAAGCTAATATCTCTTATAAAAAATTAATGTTATTAGTTATATTATGATTTTATGAAGAAAAAGATATTATTTTTCAATTTTAGATAAAATATTTTTAATTGTAAATACATTTAAAAATTGACAAATTTTATTTTTAGAGTTATATATACTAATATATATACTTTTTTTATTAAAAAATTATTTTTAAATAGGAGGATTTATTTATGGAAAATACAGAATTAAAATCATATTGGAATATAGACTTGAAAGGAAAATTTACTGACAAAAACAGTGATAGACTATGCATTGTTTTACCAGGCATTGCTTACTCTATTGACAGATCTTATTTAGACTATTCAAAACAATTAGCTTTAGAATTAGATTATGATGTTTTACAAATGGAGTATGGTTTTCAAATAGCAAGAAAGGAGTTTAATGTAGAAAAAGAATTTAATGTAATGGCTACTGAAACTATAAATGCTATAAAAGCATCTATTTCTAAGGAATACAATGAAATTTTAATAATTGGTAAGAGCATAGGAACTTGTGTACAAACCTTATTAAATAAAAAATTAAAAAACTCAATTGTTAGAAATATCTACATAAGTCCTATAGAACAAACAGTTAAAAAAGGAATAAAAGAAAATTCATTAGTTATTACAGGGACTAAAGATCCTTTAATAGAGCCTAAATCTATAGAAAAAATAAAAAATATTCAGGGAGTTAACCTTATAGTAATAGATGATGCTAATCATGCTTTAGATATAGAAGGAGATGTAGTTAAAACTATAGATATGTTACAAGATATAATAATAAAAGAAAAAGAATTTATTTTAAATAGATAATAGAAAAAAACTTTTAATATGTATTTAGAATAAATAGTTTAAAAGGGTATTGAGTTTTTATGAATATAAATAAGTAAAAAAATTAAGGAAGTGATTATTATGAAAAATTTTAATATTAACGAAGTTGGAAATAATATGCTTAACATATATAATAAATGGATTCATGGATTAAAAGTCATTGAGGATTGTATTAGTTTAAAAGAAATGGTTATTATATTATTATCAGATTTAGATAATGGAATATTACATGGAAGTGAAGACGATATTGATACATTAAAAAATATGTTACTTGCTTTAGATTTAATAGAAAATGCTCCAGCAGATGAAAATGTATGTGTTAATGACGTTAGTGGATTTATAACTGATATGCTTGATAGAATGAATATGATTAGGGAAGATGTAGCAGAAAAATTTTTAAAAGATTTTAATAAAATTTTAAGAAAAGATGAAGGAAACCCATATATATTTATAGCTAAAATAGTAGTTGAAAAAATTCAAATTCCTGTAATTCATTAACATATTACATTATAAAATATGTTTTTAATAATTATACTTTAAATAAAATAGAGAGAAGTTATGTAAAGCTAATGAATATAAAAAAAAATTATACTTAGTATTCCTATTTTCATTAAATAATATGGTGAAAATAGGTTTTTTTATTTTAATTTTTAAATTAAGCTTTAATGTAAATATAAAAATTTCACAAAAAAATGTAAAAGGAATATCATAAAATATATAAATTTTAAAAGGAAGTTAAATTAATATGGATTTAAAAAGAGATAAATATAGTCCTTTCATTTCTTCTAAGATATATATAGATAAAAAAGCACAAGATATTGAAATGAAATTAAAGCTTACTAAAAATACTAAAAAAATTAACATAGAAACAACAATTTCTGGTATGGTGGTAGATTATTTAAATAAACCAATTAATAATGCTGTTATTAATTTAATGGATAAAGATTTTAAGCCTTTAACTTATATTACTACTGGTGAAAATGGAAAATATTTAATTAATGAAATTCCCTATAGTGAAACCTATAATTTAATAGCTAAAGCTAATGGAAAATTAATTAGTCATGTTAATAATTTTTCTATATTACCAAAACAAAACTTAGAATTTAATTTTGTTTTATTAAATGATCCTAATATATTATTAGGAGTTATTAGTGGAAAAGTACAAGATACAAATAATAATTCCTTATTAGGAGCTATTATTTCATTATATAGACTAAATAATAATATAAAAACATTAATAGCTATAACTTATACTGATATTTCAGGTATTTATGTTTTTACAGAGTTAACATTAGGTAATTATATTATAGAAATTTTTGCATTAGGATATATTCAGGTTGAAATGCCTGTATCTGTTAATAAAAATGAACTTGTTTCCCTTAAAAATAATTTAACTATAGACTTGAAAGCTTCTGATGGAGTTGTTTCAGGAATAATTAAAGATAGTACAAATTTAGAAATTAGTGATGCATATGTAATTTTATATAAAGTAGAAGATAATGAGGATTTAACTCCAGTAGCAGTTACAACAACTGATAAAAATGGATTATATGTTTTTATAAATGTACCAGCTGGAAATTATCTTATAAAAACCAATGATTTTGAAATAGTTGATTTAATTGCTTTAAAAGATAAAAATGTAATTACTTCTATTACATCTGGTGATTCTAATAAAAAAATACTAATAAATACAACTGAAAAAGGTACAGATTTCTTTAATTTTAATTTTATAGGAACATGGTATGGAGATTCTACAGAAAAGTGGGCAACAGATATAAATTCTAGTTTTTCTATAAAATTTAAAGGGAGTAATATTTTACTAATGGGAATTAAAGACCCTAGACATGGAATATATGAAATTTCTATTGATAATGGAAATATTAAAGAAGTAGATGGTTATTCATCAACTAGAACAGAAATTATAACTATATTTGATAGTGGTATCTTAAATTATGGTGAGCATGTTTTAAACTTTAAGTTAAAGGGAGTTAATCCACATGGAGGAAGAGCAGATGGTCAAATTAATTATGCAGTTATTGATTTAGATATGGATAATAATGAAACTATTGACAATGTAACTCCAAAGACCTATGAAATATATCCAAAGCCACAAAATATAAAATATACTGGAGGATGGTTTCAATTAGGACAAAATATAAACGTAGTATATGATAATGAAGTTGATGAGTATACGAAAAACAGAGTTATGCAGGTTTTAAAATCTCAAAATTTAGAAAGTACAGTTTCTAATGAAATAGTTTCTGGTAAAACAAATTTTTTAGTGGGTATTAATAAATTTAATGGAATAGTTAATGAATACTTTAGTATAAATATTTCATATGATAAAAGCTTTTTTGATAATAATATTGATTCTTATTTAATCAGTGTAAAAGATGGAATAATAGCTGTATTAGGCAAAGATGAAGATAGTGCTTTTTATGGGGTTACAACCTTAAAGCATGTGTTTAATCAAATTGAAGAAAATAAAGTAATTCAAAATTTTAGAATTGATGATTATGCAGATGTTCCTCGTAGAGGATTCATAGAAGGATATTATGGAAATCCTTGGTCTAATGAAGATAGAGGGGAACTTATGAAGTTTGGTGGAGATTATAAATTAAATCAATATGTATTTGCTCCTAAAGATGATATTTATCATAATAAAAAGTGGAGAGAACTATATCCAGTTGAAGATTTAATGGGAATACAAAAATTAGCGAAAATAGGTAATGAAACAAAGAACAGATATGTTTATGCACTTCATCCATTTATGTATAGTGCAATAAGGTTTAATACTGAAGAAAACTATAAAAAAGATTTAGATATAATAAAACAAAAATTTAATCAGCTTTTAGATGCTGATGTTAGACAATTTGCTATTTTAGCAGATGATGCTGGTGTGCCACCAGAGGGACCTAGTATGTATGTAAAACTTTTAAAAGATTTAACAGCTTGGTTAGAGCAAAAAAAAGTAGTTTATACAGATTTAAAAACTCATTTAATGTTTTGTCCTTCATACTATATGGGAAATGGAAGCTCAAATCAACTTAGAGAATTAAATAAAGCTGGTGATAATATTAGCTTAGTTATGACTGGAGGAAGAATTTGGGGCGAGGTTAATGAAAATTTTTCAAATAATTTTATAAATAATATTGCAACAGAAGGATATCCAGGTAGAGCACCTTTTTACTGGATTAACTGGCCTTGTTCAGATAACTCTAAACAACATCTTATAATGGGTGGAAATGATACTTTCTTACATCCAGGGGTAGATCCTAGCAAAATAGATGGAATAGTGTTAAATCCAATGCAACAAGCAGAAGCAAATAAATCTGCTTTATTTGCAATAAGTGATTATGCTTGGAATATATGGGGTAATAAAGAGGAAGCAAATAAAAATTGGTATGATTCTTTTAAATATATGGACCATGGAACTGTAGAGGAAACAAATTCTTCAATGGCTTTAAGAGAACTAAGTAAACATATGATAAATCAAAATATGGATGGGCGTGTAACTAAGTTAGAAGAGTCAATAGAACTTGCTCCAAAAATAAAAGATTTCAAGAAAAAATATGAAAATGGTTCTAGTATAAAGCTTGAGGCAGAAGCTTTAATAGATGAATTTACTAATCTTAAAAATGCAGCGGCTTATTACAAAGACAATGCTGGAAACCCTAGAACTAGAGATCAGATAATATATTGGTTAAATTGTTGGGAAGATACAACAAATGCAGTTATAAGTTATTTAAATTCTGCTATAGCCATTGAAAGTAATAAAAATGATGTAGCTTTAAAAAACTTTTTAAATGGTCAAAATTCCTTTGAAAAATCAAAAACTTATGAGTTTCATTATGTGGATCATATGCAGTATGCAGAGGTGGGAGTTCAACACATAGTACCACTTATAAAAATTTTAGGAGAAAGTCTTTCAGTTGTTATAAGCTCAATAATAGATCCAAGTAAAATAACAGCTACTTTTATAACTAATAGAGAAGATTCTCCAAGTGGTATTAAGGAAAATATATTTGACCAAAATCCTATTACAGAAATAGTTTATAAAAATCCTAATAGAATAGATGGAGGAACTTATGTTGGGATTAAATATAGCAATGCTATCTTATTAAACAATGTTGAGTTTTTAATGGGAACTAATGCAAATCCAAATGATACAATGGAAAAAGCAAAAATTCAATATACTATTGATGGAAAAGAGTGGTTAGATTTAGAAGGTGGAAAAGAATATGAAAATCCTCAAAATATTAAAGTAGAAAATTTAAGCTTAAAAGTAAAGGGAATTCGTTTAATAGAAACAGCAGGTAAAAGCAATATTTGGTTAGGTATTAGAGATATAAATGTAAATAAAGCTAATACAGATCTTGCACTGAATTCAACTCTTATAAGAAGTAATATTTGGCAAGTATATGAAGGAGATGAGAAAAATATTACAGATGGAAAAGAGGGTACTGATGTTTGGTATAAAACTGCCAATGGAGATACTTCCTTAGCGGGAGAATTTATTGGTTTAAATTTAGGAAAAGTAGCAAAATTAGACCAAATCAGATTTGTAATGGGTAGAGATGGAAGTGGAGATAAATGGAGAAAATATAAGCTAGAATACTCATTAGATAATGAAATTTGGAAAACTGTAAAAGAATATGATAATAGTAATAATACAATTGGTAAGGATATAATAGAAGAAAGTTTCCAAACTCCAATAGAAGCTATATATATTAGATTTACTAATTTAGAAAATATTAATAGATGGGTTATATTTTCAGAATTAGGAGTAATAAGTGATGAAGAAGCAAATAGAGGAGATAAAAATAATATATACACTAATACTAATTTAGATATTTATTCTATATTTTCATATAATTTAACAAAATTAAAGCCTTTTTCATCATTAAAATTAAATAGTGGAGAGTATATAGGAGTTAAGTTAGATCGTATTAAAGATTTAAGTAGAATAAACTTTGAAACTATAAATGGAGGAGCATTATTATTACAAAGTTCATTAAATGGGGTTCAGTGGAGTAATATAGTAAATTCTTCTGAATTACAAGATGGAAGATATGTAAGAGCTATAAATAATAGTAATTCAACTGTTACATTTGATTTAAATAAGTTTGAAGTTTTTTCAAGCGAAATTACAGCACCAAAATTAATCAGTGCATATATGGATGATACAGGAGCAGAAAAAGCAGTAGATGGAGACTTAAGAACTAGTGTTAAATTTAATGGATTTCCTAAAAAAGATGATACAATTGTTTATGATTTAGGACAAGAAATCTTAGTAGATAATTTAAAATATGTAGTTTTAGATACTGAAAAAGATCATGTAAGAGATGGTAAAATACAATTATCATTAGATGGCACTACATGGATTGATGCTATTACTATTGGAGATGGAGTTGAAAACCCAGCTAATGACTTAGATTCTAAACCAGTTGATAATGGATACAAGCATGGGAATCAATCAGATGGAATTATACCAATAGATAGTGCTTATGTGGAAGGAGCTAACTTAAATCAAAAAGCAAGATATGTAAGAATATTATTTACTGCACCATATAATTATAGATGGACAGTAATAAATGAACTTATGATAAATAATGGAGAATATATTCAAGCAGTTAATGACCCAACATTCCTTTCAAATCCTATTGAAGAGAGAGGATTTTCACCAAACAATTTAATAGATGGACAATTAACCACATCCTATAAACCAAATACTAAAAATGGACAAATTAGACAGGGTAATTTAACTTATAGGTTATCAGAAAAAACAGATATTAAGAAAATAATTATAGTTCAAGATGGAAATACCATTTCAAATGCATTGATAAATGCAAAAGTTATTGATAATAATGAAGAAGCCACCTCAAAATGGGTTATCCTAGGAAGATTAAGTAATAGCTTAAATGAATTTATAACTAGTGCTTATGAGCATGTATTTGAAATAAAAATTTCATGGAATGGAGTAGCACCAAATATATATGAAATAATAACTTTAAATGATGAATTTTAGTCATTATTAAATTATATTTTAAAAATTAACTTTGGTTTAGATTTTTTCCTTTATATTTTATGATGAAATATAAAGAAAATAAGAGAGTTATACTATATTTAAGTAGAACTCTCTTATTTCATTAGTATTATTATTAATATTTTCTTTTAAAATTCATTGTAAAAGGAAGTAATATAAATATCCAACTTGATATAAAAGGATATCTAGTTTGTGTTTCTATTATAAGATATAAAGCAATATATCCTAATAAAGTTAAGTATATTAAATTTACAGCATAATTTTTTAGATACTGTTTTTTATTAAACAAGCCTATGCATATGGCTAGTAATAATAAAAAGTAAAGAAAATTAGCTACTGTATAAAAATCTGTAGATAGCTTATATGCAAAGCTATCTTCTTCTAATGATACTTTAGACCAATAAGTTCCTGCAAAATCTCCACTTTTCCATTCCGTATTATATTTTTCAATATAAAAGTCTATAACTTTAGGCAATGGAGTTTTAGTTAATCTATCAAAAACAATTTGTTTACAAACTTTTTCCACTTCATTATACTCATGGTTATATTTACTTGGTATATTTGCATCTTCTTCATTCCATCCTCCACCATAATTCATATTGCTTCCCTTTAAAATAGAAGTCCATTTAGATTCACTACCCTTCCATAGATTATACTCAGTAATATGTAATGCTTTTAATGTAGAACTTACTAATAGAAGTGGTATAGCAAAGGAAATTAATATTAAAGCTATTCCTTTTCCTTTATTAATTAAGTTTTTTTGAAAATATATTAATAAATAAATTACATAGGCAATAATCATAATAATTGCTACCATTCTAAATAAATTACCAATGCTTAAACATATACCAGAAAATATTAAATAATATAATGGTTTTGATTTATTAGCAACCTGTATGAAGAAATATATACTTAATAAGAAAAATGGCATAGCAATATTTTCACTACAATTTACAGAAGTATAACTAATAAATGCTGGAAAAATGGCTGCTATAAAAGAAGCCATAAGAGCTTTTTTTTCTGATTTAAATAAATCTTTAACTATTAAATAAAACATATAAACGGAAATTAATGAAAATACTAAGTTAAATATTTTAATAGGTATTAATGGTTCACCAAATAAAAATCTAAGTAAAGTAAAGTATAATACTGTTAATGTCATATGAGGAAAACGAGCATAATAAGCTGTTCCTTTAAACATAGAAGTATCTCCATTTAATACTAATAAAGAACGTTCATACATAC
The DNA here is from genome assembly GCA_027576215.1 of Amissidens hainesi. NCBI lineage: Eukaryota > Metazoa > Chordata > Actinopteri > Siluriformes > Ariidae > Amissidens > Amissidens hainesi. The sequence goes on along the minus strand of JANZXU010006523.1, from coordinate 7,247 downwards.
CTAAAAAATCTGACTGTGGATAAGATGGTACTAATAAAATCCAAATAACCCTTAAAATAAGTGCATATAGTAATATGCTAAATAATAATTTTTTTGAAGAAACTCCTTTTTTATAAATAAAATAGAAAAACAATGCTGATATAATATAAATTATGCCTATTATTATTGAGTATTCTCCAGAATATTTTCCATATTTAAAAGCATTTTTTAATACTACATAACATAATGGAATTAATAATATTTTCAATATTATATTTATAAATATTGAAAAATAAACCTTTAAATTTTTCATTTAAATTCTCCTTTGTATTTATTGTAACTAAACCTCTAAATTTTATCACATATTTAAATATAAATACATGAAAAAAGATGGCCTTTAAAACCATCTTCATTTAATTTATATAATCCTGTGCAGTTAAAAATAGTTTGCAGAAATATTCACCCACACTCATATTTCTAAGTTCAGCACCATTTTTTAAAGCTTGTTGAATATCTTCTCTAATAGTAACAGGAATAGTATCATTTTTGTTCTTATTTGTTCTTTTTTCTATATCAATAATAAATTTACCAGTACTATCATCATAAAGTTGTTCTAAAATATCATTAATTATATTATTTCTATTATTACCAGTTTCTATAGTTAATTCTCTTAAAAGTTCTAATGCTTTTTCATTAAGACGGATAGATGTAGCTACTTTTTTATGTTTTTTCTTTATTTTTTTTAATTTTATTTTAGGGTTAATTTCAGTATTACTTTTAGTAACTTCTTCAAATACATTATTAGAACTTGTATTATCTAAAGATGTATTTTGTTCTTGTATCTGTTCTTGTATTTTTCCTAAAACACTACTAAATCCTTTTGCTTTTGCCATATTAAATCACCTTCATTCTCTCTAATATAGTTTTAGTTAAATGAGTATATTCATTACAGCCAGTATTATTTTTATTGATTGAAACAGCAGTTTCAAAATCTTCTAATGTATCAGTGTATACAGATAACATACTAATATGAGCATTTTTTATAAAACTATCTCCAATAGCACATTCTAAAGCTTTTTTAGTTTGTACATTCTTAACAGCTTTTCTATTATCAACCTTAGATAAAAATGATAATAATCTTAACTTTTCATCTCTACTAGAATTCATATCAGCAATAAGGTTAATAAGATTACTCAATCCCTTAGCACTAAATACACTGCTTTCCACTGGAGCTATAACAGTATCTGCACACATTAAGGAATTATAAGTTGTTAAAGAAATTGAAGGGGGATTATCTATAAGAATAAAATCATATTTTTCTTTAATTTTTTTTAATTTCTTTAATAATATTCTGTTATTATCTACAGTGGTTATTATTTGCATATCTGTATATACATGGTCTATTGAAGAAGGAATTATATCTATATTTTCAAATTTACTTGGATAAATAACATCTTCTACATCACAACTTTTATCAATAAATAAATCATTTACTGTTTTGTAGCCACCTTTTTCTAAATCATCATCATCCTTACCATTTGTAAGAATATAGGTAGTATTAGCCTGACCATCATTATCAATAACTAAACATTTTATTGGATGTTTTTTTAAATCTCTATCTTTAAAATTTATACTTTTTGAAAATATTTCTTCTTGCATAAAAGTTAATGCAGTAGAGATATTTAAGGTGCTAGTACTTTTACTAGTTCCTCCTTTTTGATTAAAAATACTTATTACTTTACAATTTCTTTTCATAATAAATTATCTCCTAAACGTATATTAAAGATTTTTTATATTGACTATATTTAAAATGAATTATTGCTTTTACCTGTTAACTTTTTCACTATAAAAAAATTACTATGTATATATTATTAAATTTTAATAATAATAATGTAATTTAAAATTTAAATTAATTTTCATATAATTAATATTTTATTATATTTTTATATTTTATTCAATATTTAATTAATTAATTTTTATTTAAATTTGAATTATAAAAAATATAAATTAATTTATAAATAAAAATATATTTAATAAAAAATATTTTATATTAATTTAATTTATAATTAAAAAATATTTAATTATAAATAAGTATTCATATAAAATATTAAATAAATTAATATTAAAGTATAATTAATTTAATATTAATAATTAAATTATACTCATAAATGTTTATCATAAAGGTTTTTAATTTAAATTACCATACAAAATATTTTGTAATATAGAAGTATAAAAATTTAAGCACTATTTTTAAATTTTGAGAGTATAATATAATATTTGATTGTGTAAAATGGAAAATTTTATATATTTAAATTTATAGTGTATAGTAGGAGGATATTATGGAAATTAAACAGGATAAATTTAATCCAATTACATCTAAACCTATAACGGTTTTAGGTAAAGGTTCTGATGTAAAACTAGATATGCAATTAGATTTTAATAATAAAGAAGTAAATATTGGTGCTGCTATTATAGGGAAAGTAGTTGATTCAAACAATAATCCTATACAAGGTGCTATAGTAAAATTAACAGATGGTGAGTTTAATCCCTTAAGTAGTGCTATGACTGATCTAAATGGAAATTATTCTATTAACTTACTTCCCTTTAGTTCTGTTTATAATATGATAGTTACAGCACAGGGAAAATTATTATCTCAAGTAGACCCATTTGTTTTAACAACAAGTGAAACTAAAACTATTGATTTTACTTTACAAGCAGATACTACATCTACATTAGGAGCTATAAGTGGTTTCTTACAAGATATAAACTCTCAAAGTATTTCTGGAGCTATTGTTTTACTATATAGTATAGTTAATGGATCAAATACTTTAATATCAATAACCTATACTGATAACGCAGGTATTTTTGTATTTAGTGAATTAGAGCCTGGAAATTATAACATTACAATAAATGCTTTAGGTTATATTAATTCTGAATTAAATGCTACTACTAAAAGTGGAATAATAACTACACTTTCAAAAGTTTTATATGTAAATCCTGAAGCTCCAAATGGTGTAGTATCTGGAATTATAACAGATACCTTAAATGCTCCAGTGTCTAATGCTGATGTTATACTTTATAGTATAGATAGCAATAATGAACTTACACCATTAGCATTTACTAAGACAAATTTAAGTGGTATATATAGTTTTATAAATGTTCCAGAAGGAGAGTATTTAGTTAAGTCTAATCAATCAGAAGTTGTTACTGTAAATAACACAACTAATTCTATAAATAGTACAACAACTCCAGTAAATAATACAATTAATTCTATAACTAATAATACAGATACAAATATAACTACCCTTCCTACAACAAGCATAACTAGTACCAATAATTCTGTAGGGCTAGCTGGTAATGAATTTACTTTTTTAGGTTTAAATGATGTTACAATAAATACACTAAAATTTGATGTAACCACAAAAAAAATTATAGTTAAATCAACAGGAAATCAAGCACATAATGGGCTAGGAACCAAACTTTATTTTGGGGTGTCCTTATATGATTTTAATAATAATTTAAAATCCTCTGTATTTTTATTAGGTAAAGATACAGGTAATAATTTTGCTTCTCTTTTAAAAGGAATTTCTTTTGAATATGGATATTATTTAAAAGTTTTTCATTATGAGCCTTCTAGATTACTTCTGTCAGGTTCTGTATGTGGAGCAACTTCTGATTTATCAAAAGGATTCATCAATACTGACTTAAATGAAATTAGATTTTACATTCAACCTAATGGACTTCAATACACTTTAATAAAGGATTCTACAGAATATAAACCTACTTCTGAAATTGTAACATCTATCAACTCTAATGATGGTGAATTTTTCAATATAGTATCAACACTAAATGGTAATTTTATTGGAGCTATAGGTGATGCAGGAGGATATGCAATAGTACCTCTTTCTGTGTTATCATCAGGTATGTATAATTTAGAGATTGAATATTTATGTGGTGATAATGATAGGCTTTTACAGGCTGATATTAATGGAAGAAATATAGGTAATCCTCTTATTGCTTCTAAAACTAATGATTGGACACTTATTAGTGCTAAAAAATTAAATATTATAGTTAATTTAAATGATGGAATAAATAATATTAAATTATTTAATGCTCCTAATACTCCAGGACCATGGGTAGGAAATTTAAAAATAACAAAAGTAAAAACGTTAGTAAATTATATGTTTAATGCTACTGATGGAGTATTAACAAATACTACTACTATATTAAATGATACTTTCATTGGTTATATTGGAGATACAGGTGGTTATGTAACTTTTTCTGTTGATATAAAAATGGCAGGACCATATAACCTTGCCATTGAATATATAAGTGGTGAAGCAAATAGAAACTTTAGAATAGCTATTAATGATGAAGATTCTGGTACTTTGTATTATGTAAATAAAACTTCTAGCTGGGAGATATCCAGTGCTGAAACATTAAATGTTATTTTAAATTTAAATGAAGGAATAAATACTATTAAATTCTATAACACCGTTAATTCACCTGGTCCATGGATTGGAAAATTAATAATTTCAAATCCTAAACCAATAAATTATGAAATGTCTTCTGCATCTTTAAATAGTGGGGCAAGTGTTGACAGTAGTGGATATGTAATAAATAATGGAGGTCCTACTAATGGTTACAGTATATTAAGTGTAAATGTACCAGCATCAGGTATATATACTCTAGATGTTAATTATAGAAATTCTAATTCTGAAAAGCCTCTTAATATAGATATTAATGGCTCAAATGTAGGAAATAGCTTTACACTTCCAGTAAATCCTGGTGGAGGAATATTCACGACCACAGTTGTATTAAGTGGTGGAAGAAATAGAATTAAATTTTATGGTGAAAAAAGTACTAATTTTTCTGGGTTGCATGCACCTGATTTAAAAAGTTTTAGTCTTACTAACAGTGAAGTTATAAATTCAAATAAAGCAATGATTCATAGCTCTGATTATGCTATGAATAAAGCTGAGCTTTTTAATGGAGCTACCTTAGATAATGAAAATTTTGCAATAAGTCAAGGTGGACCATCAAAAGGATATTCTATAGTAACTGTATTAGTACCATATGAGGGTAGATATAATTTAGTATTAACACACAGAAATGGAGAAGTTAGACCACTAAATGTTGATATAAATAAAGTTCATACAGGTACTACTTATCATGTATTACCTGGAAATAAAAGAAAATTTATAATTTATGATATTATATTTAATAGAGGAACTAATACTATTAAATTCTATGGTGATAATAGTAATAACTATACACCAGATTTACTAAATACTACAGTATTATTTGTATCTTCATCATTACCAAATCCATCAATAAGTTATAATATATCTACTGCAATATTAGGTAATGGTTCTTTTATTGATAATTTTGGATATTCAGCAAGTAATGGTGGAAATACTAATGGATATACTTTATTTAAAGTAAAAGTATTAAAATCAGGAATATATAAATTATCTATAAATTATAGACATTATCATAATGAAAGATCTTTTAAAATAGATATAAATAGTATTAATACAGGTAAGGTTTACACTGCACCATATGGTGATCCTGGTGTATTTACAACGGAAGTTAATTTAACTTTAGGTATTAATGAAATTAAATTTTATGGGGATGGTAGTATAAATAATACTCCTGATTTAGGAAATTTAACCCTAACTTTAATAACTCCAATTAATATTTCTCCAGATAAATATTTAGTTCCAAATGCCTCAACTATTCCTAGTATATATCAACTAAGGAATACTGATATGAAATATGGTATGTTTATTCATTTTGGTATTAATACTTTTGTGGACCAAGAATGGACAGATGGATCAATTCATCCATCATATTATGCTCCACCATCCTTTGAAATAGAAAAATGGGCAGAGTTAGCATGGGAAGCAGGTATGAGTTATATCATTTCAATTACAAAGCATCATGATGGTTTTTCAGTAAGAGATAGTGTTTATAGTGACTATGATGCACTTAGTTCTAAAAATTCTTTAAACGTTACAAAAATGTTAGCAGATGCTTGTAAAAAATATGGTATAAAACTAGCTTTATATTATTCTTTATGGGATAGAAACTGGGATGCAAGATATGATATTTCAAATAATGAAGCTTATGTAGATTATATGATAAATCAATTAACAGAACTTTTAAGTGGCGATTATGGAGATATTGTAGAACTTTGGTTAGATGGTAGTTGGTCAAAAGAGATAGATGCTTGGCAATTAGATAGAGTTTATGATACAGTAAAAAGATTACAGCCAGGATGTCAAGTATCAACAAATTGGACTATAGGTGGAACTGCTCTCATTCCTCCAGCTGATCATAAAGAAGGTGATAAAATCACTTATTTCCCATCAGATTTTAGATTAGGAGATCCATACCTTACTAATCCAGTTTTTGATCCTAAATTATTTACTCACGAAAACGAATTGTATTATTTACCATTTGAAACTACTTCTTTATTAAAATCAACTTGGTTCTATAACTCTTCAAATGATTTTCAAGGTGCAGTAAGACACAGTCCTGAAGGAATTAAAGCAATGTATTATCAACTAATTAATCAAAATAATAATCTAATATTAAATGCTGCTCCAAATAAAGAAGGTAAACAACATCAAAATGATGTTGAGACACTTTATGCTGCTGCTAATTTATTAGGTATAGCTAGAGGAAAAGCTTTAATTATTGATATTTTAGGAGATAATTTAGCTTTAAATAAAGCTGTAACAGCTAGTGAAGATTTTTATGGTGCTGAATATAATGGTTCAAAAATAGTTGATGGAAATTCAAATACAAGATGGGCAACTAAGGATGGAACTGATTCAAAATGGATTGAAATAAATTTAGGTGACTCTGTTTCCTTTAATAGAGTTGTAATTAATGAAGCAACTCAGCAAGGTATGGGAATGAGAATAACTAATTATAAATTAGAATATTGGAATGGTTCAAGTTTTGTAGAATTAAATCAAGGAACTAGTATAGGTGATAATGCAATTATTTCATTTAACACAGTATCTTCGAGTAAAATTAAACTAACTTGTTCTTCTAATAAATACGGTCCTACTATAAATGAAATAAAAGTTTATAATGTAAATAAAGGTGAAGCTTTATTACCTCAAAAGGTATATGTTAACTATAGAAATGAAAATGACTCTCCTATTAATCCATCTGAAATTTTATATGGAAATATTGGTGATTCTTATACAACTAAAGAAAAAGATTTAAGCAAATTAGGGTATTCCTTTAAAGAA
>JANZXU010006410.1:0-17543 GCA_027576215.1 Amissidens hainesi | reverse complement strand
ATTAATACATAAAAATTTACATATTTTTCTCTACATATATAAAATATGCAAAAGTTTTATTTTTTGTAGTAAATTTTAAAAATTTTTTTTATTTTTCATTAAGTTATTAATTTAATAAATAATAAAAATTTAAAGAAAAAGAAAACTTAAGTTATTTATAGTTTAAAAAGTGATATAAAAAATTTAAATGAAGAAGTAAAAAACTATATAGGGTTATATGAAATATATTTTACACATAACCCTATATAGTTTTTTTCATAAACATTGAAAATAAAATTTTCTTTGCAAGTTACTTTAGGTATTTTAATGAAAATTATTAATAAATTTATTAATATTGCAATTTCCTTCATTAAAAATAAGCTTTAATGACACCTTTTAGAAAACGTTTAATTTAAACTTAAAAATAAATTTAATTAATATTTTTCTTCTTCCTTAGCTTTAACAACAGCTTTTGTTGCTGAATTTGAAACTTTTATTGCTATGTAGCAGATCGCCATTGCTATTGCTACTACTCCAGATAATCCAAGTATTATAATAGATGTACTACTCATAAAAATCCCTCCAATTAATTTATTTTATTTTAAATTATGTTCAAGCTTTATACATTATATTCAATAAATATTTTAAAAGTGTTTTAAATTTTTTTATTTCTTCTTAACATTAAAACAGTTGGACAACAGCCTACTATAGTAATAGCATAAAGTACTACCCTCATAAGGGTTCTATAATTATTATAATTAGCTATAGCACTAATAATAAAAAGAATACTTTGTAATAATAATAATTTCTTTGTTGTTTTTATGTATAATTTTTTATTATGACTTTTAATAAACTTATTATTTTTCCAAATAAAAATTTTAGTATTATTAGAAAAATATAAAATTAATGATATGAAAGCTCCTATTAAAAGAACTATATTAAAAAACATTTTATATGAACTCCTTTCAAATAAATTAATAGCATTAAAACTTTATTTTTTCTTTACTGAATAATCATAAATAAGTATAAGTAATACACTAACTAAAGTATACATGGGTACAAAAATTTCTTCTAAATTCTTGCTCATGTTCTTTACTAATGATGTTTGCATTAAAATAGCAGGAATTATTATAAATAAAATAATTAAGTACTTATAAACTCCTTTTATTTCTATATAATTTATAAAAATCAATATTCCAAATATAGTAAAACATATAATACGGATTATATTATATACAGTCATTATATAACAAATTTTCCCCTTTCTATTATATGTATTATTTTAATAAATGATATCATATTTATTGTTTTATGTATCATAATTGTCTTGAAATGCTATTTTTTTGACTTAAAGTTATTACTAGATTATTGAAATTTATTAACTATATTATAAATAAAGATTTTTATTTAATAATTAAGTTTAAATTTTTTAATTTTGTCTATAATATAAGTATAATCCCCTACTCCCCATTTAAAAATAGTCCATACCATTAAATACTTAAATTAATGGTGTGGATTTTTTGCTGTTTATTTTATATATTTATTTTAAATACAAACTATTTATATTAAAATAAATATAAAATAATTTATTTTAATAGGAGGGTACTTATGCATACTTATTTTATTTTTGGAATTTTTATTTTTTTCCTTAATACATTATGTGTGATTTCTTTAATCTTTATTGAAAGACGTAAACCAACTACCACTTGGGCTTGGATTTTAGTTTTAACTCTATTACCAGGTATAGGTTTTTTAATTTATTTAATTTTTGGACAAAATTTAAGTCGTGAAAAAATATTTAAACAAAAAACTTTAAGAGATGAAAAAAAAGCTTATATATTAGAAAAAAAACTTAACCTTACTAATGGTAAAATAGATGTTACTAATGAATTTTCAGATTTGTTAAAAATGAATTTTAATCACTGTGGCTCTATATATACTATAGGAAATGAAGTAGAAGTTTACACTAAAGGATCTGATAAATTTAAAAATTTATTAAAAGATATAAAAAATGCTAAAAAATTTATTCATTTAGAATATTATATTTTTAGATTTGATTCTTTAGGACAAGAAATAATAAATGCTTTAAAAGAAAAAGTAGATGAAGGTTTAGAGGTTAGATTGCTTGTTGATGGTATGGGCTCTAGAACATTAGCTTGTAAATATAAAAAATATATAAGAAGTTTAGGAATAAACTTTGAAGTATTTTTCCCTGGGTTATTTACATATATAAATTTACGTATAAACTATAGAAATCATAGAAAATTAGCTATTATTGATGGTGAAATAGGTTATGTTGGTGGCTTTAATGTAGGAGATGAATATGTAAATGGAGGAGATATGTTTCCTTTTTGGCGTGATACCCATTTAAGAATACAAGGGGAGGCAGTAAATGAACTAAATAAAAGATTTTTAATGGATTGGGATTATGCCGCTAAAGAAGATTTATTTAATAATAAAAAATATTTTCCTTTAGCTAAAAATTTAGGTTCTATAGGAATTCAAGTTGTTTCCTCTGGACCTGATAACAAAGAAGAATATATTGAAAATTCATATTTAAAAATAATAAATAATGCTAAAAAAAATGTATATATACAAACTCCTTACTTAGTACTTGATGATTCTTTAATTAACGCTTTAAAAATTTCAGCTTTATCTGGAGTTGATGTTAAAATAATGGTACCTTATAAAAATGATGCTATCTATATGAAATGGGCTGTAAATTCAAACATTGCTCTTTTAATAGATTGTGGTGTTAAATTTTATAAATATAAAAAAGGATTTATTCATGCTAAAACTATAGTAGCTGATTCTAATGTAGCTAGTGTGGGAACTGCAAACTTTGATATTAGAAGTTTTAAACTTAATTTTGAAGTAGTTAGTGTTATTTACAATGAAAAATTAGTAAGAAAATTAGAAAATATTTTTATTAATGATGAAAAAAATTGTTTTATATTAAGCAAAGAAAATTTTGCTCACAGAAAAAAAATCACCAAAATTATGGAAGCACTTATTAGATTAGTATCTCCAATATTATAAAATAAAACCACTTTTTATAGGATAAATTATTAATTAATTACTCTATAAAAGGTGGTTATTACTTTAATTTATATCATCATGTACTTCATATACAGTCCCTTCTATTATGTTACCATATTTAAATTCTCTACTTTGAATTTTATTAATATTGTCTTGATTAAAAGGTATATATTCTATATTAAAGCAATATCCTTTTTTATCATAATAATAATCATATATAACAACATTTTTTAATTTTAATTCATCTAAAGCAGAAATTATACGCTTCCTTTGAATATCAATTCTTTTTGTTCCCCAAAATATACTTCTACTAAACTCCATTAAAGTTATGTTTTCACTATATCCTTTTTCTTCTATAGCCAATTTCATTCTGTTTTTTTGTAGCATAACAGCTAATTGTTGTGAATCTGCACTTAAATTATTATATAAATCATCATAAAAGTTTATAGTATTATCTTTTATAATAACATCTTCTATTATTCCACTTAAATAAACAGTGGCTTTTTTTCTTCCTTCTAGCTCTTCTATTTTAGCTTCAAAGAAAACTCCATTTATAGAATGTCCTTTAAATTTATATGATATTTTCATACTAGCTATTTTAGCTATACTATCTTCAACCATATTTCTATATCTAGTTTGGTTTTTAAATCCTAATTCTTCTACTATATCTGATATATATTTTTCAATCTTTTTACCTGAAAGTACTTCATAAAAATGCTGATAAAAATATAAAATAATTTTTTTATCAAAATTATTAAAAGTTTTTAATGTTTTTAATATAGCCATTTTAGTTACCATATCTCCTACATTAGAAACTCCTTCTCCATTTTTTATTTTCATAAAAGTTTCATGTTCTAATTGTAATAATAATTCTTGTTGCTGATCAACATCACTATATATAAGTTTATCAATGGTAGAATTAAATGAAGTGTAATCTTGCATATCTATTTTATCCTTATCCGTAGAATTTAAAAAATCAATTCTATTTGTGGTATCTATAGCAATATCTCCTATTATACTTGGAACTCTTGTTACTTTAACATCTTTAAAATAATCGATAGATAGTTTTAAAATATCATTCTTAAATGCTACTTTTATTGATCTTTTTTGCCTATCATATAAATAAGGATATTCTGTTAAAAGAATATCTTCATTAGTTTCCCATTCTTTTAACTTTTTTATAATATCTTTTTTATAATTATTTATGTTAGATTTTTTAAATTTTTCTATAAATTCTTCATTAGAAAGTATTCCACTATTCACTTTTTCATATTCTAAATTAACAAATGTAAGCTCTTTATTTAAAGCACTTTTTTCATCATTAATTAATTTTTTATTCCAATTTCTTTTAGTATAAATAATAGTTCTTTTTAAATTTCTAATAAGAATTTCATTTATACTTTTATCATTTATTTTTTTTATATCTTTTATTAAAGAATTGTAAAATCCTTTAAAGTTTTTATCTATTAATTTTTCATACTTTAATTTAAATCTATAATAAACTTCATGTTCAAAATCATTGTTTTTCATAGCATCCCACCTCATAAAGAAATTATAACATATATTTATTTATGTATTAAATATATAAATTTATATAAAACTTCTTTGCTTAATATATAGTATATATATTACATTTTATTTTTGCTTCTAGTTTAGCACATATTATGTATCTTTGCTTTTAGCCTAGTACATTTCCTGCATCTTTGCTTCTAGCCTAGTACATTTCGTGAGTTTTTGCTTAAAACCTAGTACACTTTGTGAATTTTTTAAATTTAGTAAGCAATAAAATATTTTAAAAGGTAAAATAACCAAATTAACACCTTAATTTGTATAAATAAAGGTATTAAAATCCATTTTTTTTAAAGATTTAAAAAAAAAAAAAATTTTTTTTTTTTTTCATTTTTTAAAAAAATTCTTATCTTTGCTCCTAGCCTAGTACATTTCATGAACTTTTTAATTAAAATTTCTATTTTATACTAAAAAATTAACTTTCTTTGCTGGTAACCTAGTACATTTCGTGAACTTTTTTTATGAAATTTCATGAATTTCGTTTTTTTTTCTACTTGACAACCATCAAACGTAGTAATAGTGCCATTTCTTTTCTTTGCTTAAAATCTAGTACATTTCGTGAATTTTTTCAAAAAAATGCTTCTAAAGCGCATTCCTTCGTCAAGTCTTTGCTCGTAGCCTAGTACATTTCGTGAAATTTTGACCACTTTTGCATTAATTTAAATAATAAAATACAATAAGTATATCTATAAATAAAGTAGCAAAAGGAGGTGAATTAGAATGGCAACAAAATTATATAACTCACATTTAAATGATATTATTTTTAATTGTAACGAATACTATATAATTGATACTTATATTGCTTTAGTTCATATTTCAAGTGAAGTAAACTCTAAATATTTAATTCAAACATATAGTAATTCAAAGGCTGATCTTATTAATATAGTAAAAAAGTATTTAAAAGTATCTTATAAAACTATATTTAATTGCATAGAAAAATTAATTGCAAGAAATATACTAATATATAATAATAATTTAAATAGTTGGCAATTAACTAATATGGAAAACATGTTTAAATGTAAAGACTCTAATTCTATTGATGAAAATAGAAAAGATTTTACTGGATATGTTCATATTAGAAACTTTTTCTTTTCTCAAGATTTTATAAAAATGAAAGCTAGAGAAAAAAGACTAATGATATATATGGCTCAATTATCTGACTCAAAAGCAGCAGATTTTCATGAGGGTTTTACAATGAATTTATTAAAACCTAATAGTTCTTGGTTAAAAATTCTTAAAACTAAATGTAAATATTATGCTAAATATACTATTGAAAAACTTTTATCTAAATATAATCATTTATTTACAGACAATAGTGAACTAAAAAGAGAGTATGAATTATCTCCTAAAAAAATTAAAAAATTTAAATTTTTCTTTAATTGTGAAGCAATAAGAAAAAAATGTACAGATAATGATATTGTTGATTTAGTTAAGCTTAATAATCTAACTGATTATAAACTTATAATTGAAAAGATGAAGTTTTCGCAAGTTACATTATCTAAACAAAAAATAATGCATCTTATTAGAGCAATATCTAATCTTAAAGAATGGTTTTTAAAAGAAAGAGTTGTTCAGCTTATTATAAATAAATATAGAGCTATTCAAATTCACCAAAGCAGAGAAAATATTAAATCTTTACCTGCTTATGCTGCAGCTGTTGTAAAGAATGTTGTTGATGAATTTAATGAATTTAAATTAGTTAAAAAATTTAATAAATTAAGTAATTATGAATTAGGTGAATATTTTATAGATTCTTATGATAAATGTTATAATAGTTTTGATTTTAAAATTTCTAATATTTTAAAGTTATTATAGGCTTATTTAATAATAAATTTTTAAAATTTATTATTAATAAGTCTATTTGTGCATGTTTTTAAATTTAAATCTTTTTTAAAAATAGCTAAGAATATATTTCTTAGCTATTTTTATTTTTATTTTAAATTTAAAAAGTAAAATTTTACAATCTAAACTTATTCTATTCTCCCTAAAAAGTCAATATTTTTGTAAAGTTATAAAATTTTTTATTATAGTTCTTTAAATTAGATATATAGTAATAAAAAATTTTATACTTTTTATTTAATGTATTATCTTTTAAAACCCTTATAAAACTAGGCTTTTCTTTGTTTTTAAAAAACTGATAAATAGTAAGATAATATATAAATAGTAAGATATATATATAAATAGTAAGATAATATATTATCTAGATTATTTCTTAATTACAGATAAATAAATATTATTTAATCACCGATTTATTATAATAACGTAAAATATATAGAATTACTTAAAAATTTATTTTAAGGAGGATATATATGCAAATAAAAAAAGATAAATATAATTTAGGTAAATCAGAGGAAATAGAAATTACCTTAAAAAATTATGATAAAAAAGCAAACATAATGCTTGATGCCAAAATAGATGAAATAAACATAGGTGCATCTATTTCAGGAATAGTAGTAGATAATTTTAATATACCAATTAAGAATGCTATAGTTAAATTAATGAATAATAAGCTTGAACTTCTAGTAGCTGTAAGAACAGATAAAGAAGGTAAATATGATATAAATATGATACCTACAAGTGATATATATACATTGTTAGTTTCAGCTACAGGAAAGGTTTTAGAGCAATCCCCTTCCTTTTCTTTAATGAATGTAGAAAATAAAATTATAAATTTTAATTTAAATAATGATGAAAAATCTATTTTAGGGGCTATAAATGGAATTTTAATAAATGATAATAATAAGGCAATTATTGGTGCTGTAATTTCTTTATATAAAATAAATTTAAATTCGGATGAATTAGTAGCTATAACTTATTCAGATTATGATGGAGAGTTTATATTTAGTGAATTACAACCTGGGAATTATGAAGTTATAATTTCTGCTCTTAAATATCTTCCTTTAGAAGAAGTAATTAGTGTGGAAAGTAATAAAATATCTTCCTTCAAAAGATCTTTAACTATAGACCCACATTTAAGTAATGGTTCTATATCAGGAATAATAACAGATAATTTAAATATAGCCATGCCTAAGGCTGATGTTATTCTTTATAAATTAGATGAAAACAATAAACAAATTCCTGTAGCCTTTACCAAAACAAATTTTTCAGGAATATATAATTTTGTAAATGTGCCTTTTGGTTCTTATTTTATTAAATCTAATGCTATTCAAAATATTACTATGAATAATATACTTACCCCTTCTGTTAAAATAACTTCTACAAAAGAGATAGATACTTATAATACTTCTACAGGATTACTAGAAAATGGAGCTCAGGTAGATTACTTAACAGGTTTTGTTACTTCCTTAGGAGGAATAAATGATGGAGCAGTAACTTTAAATGTTACAGTGGAAGAAGCAGGTCTTTATAATTTAGCTATTCAATATACAAGCGCAGATTTTAATAGACCTTTAAGGTTAGAGGTAAATGGTAAAGATAATGGAGAAGTTTATAAGGTTCCAATTACTTCAGGCTGGGAAACCTTCCACACTAAAATTTTCTATGTTTTAACTAGCTTAAACAAGGGAGTAAATATTATAAAATTTCATGGTGATGGAGTTAATTTAGCCCCTAATTTAAGTATGGTAACTCTTATTTTAAATCAAACAGAAAGTGTAACTTTATTTAATACTTCTTCTTCAGACGAAACAAAAAGTAAAACTTATAATGTAGCATTAGGTAAATTTGTAGGAAGTGTTAAAGTTAATACTAAAACTAACTTTGCAGAAGGTATAGGAGGAGTTATTGATAGTTCTTCAACTTTAACTGTAGATGTGGTTGATAAAGCTGTATATTATTTAGCTGTTAAATACTTAGCAACTTCTACTAATTTAAATTTTATGGTTTATGTAAATAATGTAAACAATATAGGAAATGGAAAAGTTTATACTGTAATTCCAACCAAAAGTATGAATGTTTCAGATGCTTTAATCGTTACTTTACCAATAGCTTTAAAGGCTAAAAGCAATACTATTCAATTTCATGGTGATGGAAAAAATAATGCTCCTTATTTTGGAGAGTTTACTTTAAGTTTACCACCAGTAACTTCAAATCTAGTTGAAGGTATTCTTGAAAATGGTGCTAGAGCAGATACTACTAATAGATTTGTAAGAGCTTTAGGTGGAAAGAAAGATGGTTCTTCAACTATTACTGTAAATGTATCTAATGCAGGAGAGTATACCTTATCAATTCAATATTTGGGAACTGATAACACTTTACCATTAAAAATAGATATTAATGGTATGAACAATAAAACTATATACACCTTGCCACCAACTAAAAGTTTAACCATGAAGGATATTAAAACTTTCACTATTCCTTTAACTTTAAATACAGGAAATAATACTCTTAGATTTTATGGTAATGGAAAAGACTCTGGCCCTAACTTATCTACTTTCACGTTAACTGCAACAAATAGTGTAATTACTCCAAAGCCAAATACTTCTACCATAGTTAATGATGTTTATTTTATAGCTAATGCAACCACTGGAGGAACAGCTATTTTAGATAAAAAGCAAAATTTAATCACTGGTATTGGTGGAAAAGGTAATGGATTCTTTACTATGGAGGTATCAGTAAAAACTGAAGGAGAATATGTATTAAGAATAGCCTATAGAAATAACTATAAAAATTTTAAAGTTGATATTAATGAAAAAAATACTGGTAAAACTTATAAAACAATAG
Source organism: Amissidens hainesi (assembly GCA_027576215.1). Taxonomy (NCBI): domain Eukaryota; kingdom Metazoa; phylum Chordata; class Actinopteri; order Siluriformes; family Ariidae; genus Amissidens; species Amissidens hainesi. The sequence continues at coordinate 8,273 of JANZXU010006410.1, read as the reverse complement.
GAGATTTTAATGATTCACTTTCTATATTAATAAATCTTAAAAGTGGAAAAAATACATTAAAGTTTTATGGAAATGGTACTGAATTAGCACCAGACTTTGGAGATTTTGAGCTAAATTTAAATTATCCTATAAATTCTAGATTGTCTGGAGGAATATTTTCAGGAGATGCTAAATTACTTCCTTCTGGAGTTATAAATTCAATAGGTGGATTTTTTGATAATTATTTTCAAATAAATTATTTTGCATCTTATTATGGAAAATATAGTCTTGATATAATTTTTTCTGCTACTGGAGGAACTCTTTTAATAGATATCAATGATATTAGCACAGGAAGTGTATATAATATACCTTCTGCAAAAACAGCTACTGTTGCATATAGTACAGCAATTATGTTAGAAGAAGGAGATAACTCTATTAAGTTTTATGGAATTAGAAAAATTTTAGTGCCTGATATACATGCTATAGATATAAAACCAATTGATTTATTTGAAGAAAATGAAATTTATAACTTTTCTGATGCTATTTTAGAAAATGGTATAAAAACAAGTACTATAACTAATTTAGTTACATGGCAAGGAGAGGGAAATAAAGGAACTATTACAGCAAATATTAAAGTAAATTCAGAAGACCTTTATGATTTAAATATAGAATATATATCACCTTATTGGGAAAGTATTTTATATTTAAATGTAAATAAAGAAAATAGTAACACAAAACATTATTTACCTATAACTGGGAAGGAAGGCAATTCTAAATTTGAAATATTTACAATAAAGGGTATAAAACTAAATAGTGGTGATAACTCTCTTAAGTTTTTTGCAGATCCTATAATTGCAGCGCCAAAATTAAAAAGTTTTAGTATTGCTAAATCAGAAATTTTAACTAATACGATACCTTATGGAACTTTTTATGCTAAGGATGGAGTTTTAGCAAATGGTGCTAAAGTAACAAAATTCTCTAAAAACTTTATAGATAATTTAGGGGGAGTTACACAAGATGGTTCTGTAACTATAAAATATAACGCAGAATACTATGGTTTATATGATTTAACTATTGAATATTTAGTAATTGAAGATAATAAAAATTTACTTATAGAAATTAATGGTATTGATACTGGAGAAATCTATACTTTAGTTAAAACTAAAACATTAAATGAAATTGATTCACAAACATTTATAGTACCAGTTTTGCTAACAAAAGAAGAAAATATCATTAAATTTCATGGAGATAACAATAGTTTTTCAATAGCATTAGGTAAGATATTAATTAATAAATCTCCTGAAATTTCTACTTATAATTTTATAGATAGTGAATTAGAAAATGGAGCAACAGTAAATACTAATACAGGATTTGTATATAATTTAGGTGGAGATAATAATGGTATAGCTACTGTAAAAGTTTATGCTGAAATGGATGGAAATTATTATTTAACAATGAAATATATATCAGTTGATAATAGTTCTATAAGAATAGATGTAAATGATGAACCTTTAAATGCTAGCTTATCTAGAAATTTAAAATTCTTTAATTTAACAAAGACAAAAAGTGAAAATATAAGTGATGCAAAAACTATTACAAAGATAATTAAATTAAAGTCTGGAAAAAATTATATGAAATTTTATAATACTGAAAAATCTTATCTAACTCCTAAACTTGGAACTTTTGTAATTTCTACCAATGAAATAATAAAAACTTTTCCAATATCAATAAATAATTTAAGTAAAGGAGCTTCCTTAAGTATAATAGAGGGATTTGCTAATGGAATAGGAGGAATAAGAAAAGGTGCTGTAACAATAATGCCTAATATGGAAAAAGGTGGTTTATATAATATAGCTTTTAGATATATAAGTCAAGGTATGACAAGATCAATAAAAGTTGCTATTAATAAAGATTATAGCAATGCAATAAAATATAGGCTTCCTTCAACAGGAAAGTATTTAGATGAAAATTATGCTAAGACATTTACTATTCCTGTTAATTTAAAAAAAGGAAAAAATATTATAAAATTTTATAAAGATTTTAGTATTACTGAAGGACCTGAAATTGGAGAAATTACTATCAGTGAACCATTAGATACATCTTATAAAATATATAAAATTTCTGAAGGTACTTTAAAAGGGTCAGCTGCTATTGATAATATAAGCAATATGATAGCTAATATAGGAGGAGTTGGAAAAGGAGAAGTTACTATAACTGTAAATGTACTTTCTAATAGTATTTATACTTTAAAACTTCAATATATAAGTAATAATCAAAGTAATAATTTACTAATAGATGTTAATGAAAAGTCTACAAGCAAAATCTATAATTTGCCAATTGCTTTAAGTGGAAATTCAGCTGAAATATTTTCTATTGATTTAAATTTAAATGCTGGAAATAATAATATAAGACTTTATGGAGATATTAAAAATAAGGGACTTCTATTAGGCAATATAACACTTTCTACAGCTATAGTTTCATCAAAAGTTTTAATGGATGGAGAGTATAATTGCGCAGAGGGTATTCTTGAAAATGGTGCAACTATAAATACGGATACAGGTTTTGTAACTAATATAGGTGGAAAAGAAAAAGGTTCATGTACTATAAATGTAAAAGCTTATTATTCTGGATTACATGTTTTATTAATAGAATATATTGCTCCTACTAAGTCTAATGTTTTAGAGTTTGATATTAATAATACACCTTCAGAAAAAGTATATATTGTGGAACAAACTGAATTTGAATCAAAATATTTAGAGTTTATAGTTTTCTTAACAAAAGGTAATAATAAAATTAAATTTTATGCTCCTATACCATTTGATGAAAGTAAAGCTAATTTAATTTTAGGTCCTGATTTAGGAATTATTAAGGTTTTACCTCGTTAAAATTATAAAAATAAGTCATTGATAAATTAAAGTTTATCAGTGACTTATTTAATAATTATAGCTAATTAAAAATTTATTTTAAGGAGGATATATATGCAAATAAAAAAAGATAAATATAATTTAGGTAAATCAGAGGAAATAGAAATTACCTTAAAAAATTATGATAAAAAAGCAAACATAATGCTTGATGCCAAAATAGATGAAATAAACATAGGTGCATCTATTTCAGGAATAGTAGTAGATAATTTTAATATACCAATTAAGAATGCTATAGTTAAATTAATGAATAATAAGCTTGAACTTCTAGTAGCTGTAAGAACAGATAAAGAAGGTAAATATGATATAAATATGATACCTACAAGTGATATATATACATTGTTAGTTTCAGCTACAGGAAAGGTTTTAGAGCAATCCCCTTCCTTTTCTTTAATGAATGTAGAAAATAAAATTATAAATTTTAATTTAAATAATGATGAAAAATCTATTTTAGGGGCTATAAATGGAATTTTAATAAATGATAATAATAAGGCAATTATTGGTGCTGTAATTTCTTTATATAAAATAAATTTAAATTCGGATGAATTAGTAGCTATAACTTATTCAGATTATGATGGAGAGTTTATATTTAGTGAATTACAACCTGGGAATTATGAAGTTATAATTTCTGCTCTTAAATATCTTCCTTTAGAAGAAGTAATTAGTGTGGAAAGTAATAAAATATCTTCCTTCAAAAGATCTTTAACTATAGACCCACATTTAAGTAATGGTTCTATATCAGGAATAATAACAGATAATTTAAATATAGCCATGCCTAAGGCTGATGTTATTCTTTATAAATTAGATGAAAACAATAAACAAATTCCTGTAGCCTTTACCAAAACAAATTTTTCAGGAATATATAATTTTGTAAATGTGCCTTTTGGTTCTTATTTTATTAAATCTAATGCTATTCAAAATATTACTATGAATAATATACTTACCCCTTCTGTTAAAATAACTTCTACAAAAGAGATAGATACTTATAATACTTCTACAGGATTACTAGAAAATGGAGCTCAGGTAGATTACTTAACAGGTTTTGTTACTTCCTTAGGAGGAATAAATGATGGAGCAGTAACTTTAAATGTTACAGTGGAAGAAGCAGGTCTTTATAATTTAGCTATTCAATATACAAGCGCAGATTTTAATAGACCTTTAAGGTTAGAGGTAAATGGTAAAGATAATGGAGAAGTTTATAAGGTTCCAATTACTTCAGGCTGGGAAACCTTCCACACTAAAATTTTCTATGTTTTAACTAGCTTAAACAAGGGAGTAAATATTATAAAATTTCATGGTGATGGAGTTAATTTAGCCCCTAATTTAAGTATGGTAACTCTTATTTTAAATCAAACAGAAAGTGTAACTTTATTTAATACTTCTTCTTCAGACGAAACAAAAAGTAAAACTTATAATGTAGCATTAGGTAAATTTGTAGGAAGTGTTAAAGTTAATACTAAAACTAACTTTGCAGAAGGCATAGGAGGTTCTAATGACAATTCTTCAATTATAACAGTAGATGTAGCAGATACTGCCTTATATTATTTATCTGTTAAATACTTAGCAGCTTTTAAGAATTTAAATTTTAAATTACAGGTAAATAATGAATATAATGAAGATATTTATACTGTTATGCAAACAAAAAGTATGAATATTTCAGATGCTTTAACCTTTACTTTACCAATAGTTTTAAATGCTAAAAGCAATACTATTGAATTTCATGGTGATGGAAAAACTTATGCTCCTTATTTTGGAGAATTTACTTTAAGTTTACCGCCAGTAACTTCAAATCTAATAGAAGGAATTCTTGAAAATGGTGCAAAAATAGATTCTAAAAAAATATTTGTAACAGCTTTAGGAGGAAAGAAAAATGGGTCTTCAACTATTACTGTAAATGTATCTAATGCAGGAGAGTATACCTTATCAATTAAGTATGTGGGAACTGATAATACTTTACCATTAAAAATAGATATTAATGGTATAAGCAATAAAATTATATATACATTTTCGCCAACTAAAGGATTAACTGTAAATGATATTAAGACTTTCACTATTCCTTTAACTTTAAATACAGGAAATAATACTCTTAGATTTTATGGTAATGGAAAAGATACTGCTCCTAATTTATCGTCTTTTACTTTAACTGCTAAAGATATTAGCTCAGTGTTAAAACCAACTACTTCTACTATAGTTAAGGATATTTACTTTATAGCTAATGGAAAAACTGGAGGAACAGCTATTTTAGATAAAAAGCAAAATTTAATCACTGGTATTGGTGGAAAAGGTGATGGATTCTTTACTATGGAGATATCAGTAAAGATTGAAGGAGAATATGTATTAAGAATAGCCTATAGAAATAATAATAGAAAATTTAAAATAGATGTAAATGGACAAAATACAGGTAAAATTTATACTACTATAGGAGATTTTAATGATTCATTTTCCACACTAATAAATCTTAATAGTGGAAAAAATACATTAAAGTTTTATGGAGATGGTACTGAATTAGCACCAGACTTTGGAGATTTTGAACTCAATTTAAATTCTCCTATAAATTATAGATTGTCTGGAGGAATATTTTCAGGAAATACTAAATTACTTCCTTCTGGAGTTATAACCTCAATAGGTGGTTTTTTTGATAGTTATTATGAAATAAATTATTTTGCATCTCATTATGGAAAATATAGTCTTCATATAATTTTTTCTGCTAATGGAGGAACTCTTTTAATAGATATTAATGATATTAATACAGGAAGTGTATATAATATACCTTCTGCAAAAACAGTTACTATTGCTTATAATGCAATAATTACCTTAGAAGAAGGAGATAACTCCATTAAATTTTATGGAAATGGAGAAATTTTTGCACCAGATTTATATAGTTTAAATATAAAAGAAATTTTAGTAGCATCATCAGATCCAACATATAAAATATCTAGTGGAATTTTAAAAAATGGTGCAAAAATTGATATGAAAACTAATTTTGTTACTAATATAGGTGGTAAAAAAGAGGGATATGTTACTTTAAATATTAAAGTAAATGCTGAAACTTATTATGATTTGCAACTTGAGTATATAGCTGAATATGGGGATACCAATTTAAAACTAGATGTAAATAACTCTGCTACTGGTATAGTTTATAATTTGCCTATGACTGGATTTATGAGTAATTCTAAATTAGAAATGTTTATTATACCTAAAATTTTATTGAAAATAGGGGAAAATACTCTTAAATTTTATGGAGATGGAAGAAAACCAACACCAAAATTAGGAAGAATTAAAGTTGTTAAATCTATACCAAATTCTATAGTACCTCCAAAAGGAACTTTTGTTGTAAAGGATGGCGTATTAGAAAATGGTGCTAAAATATCAACATTTTCAAAAGATTTTGTAGAAGGAATAGGAGGTGATAAAAAAGATGGGTCTGTAACTATTTATATTTCCATAGATAACAAAGGAATATATAATTTAATAACAGAATATTTAGCAATTGATGATAATAGAAATTTAGTTATAGATATTAATGGAGAAAGACTAAATGATATTTATACTCTTCCTAAAACTAGTAGTTTAAAAGAAGAATATGCTAAGACATTTATTATAACGATACTATTAAATAAGGGAAATAATACTATAAAATTTCATGGCGATGGAGTTAATTATGGTCCTATATTAGGAACAATTAATATTAATAAGGTATCACAGATGCAAACCTATAATGTGGCATCTGGATTATTAGAGAATGGAGCTGAAATAGATATATCAACTGGGTTTGTTAAATATTTAGGAGAAGAACAAGACGGTAAAGCTACAGTAGAAATATATAATGAGTTAGAGGGAGATTATTATTTAACTATAAAATATTTATCTCCTGTAAAAGATAGCTTTTTAAAATTAGATGTTAATTCAATTAATACAGGAACTATTTATAAATTTCCAAAGACTTTAGGAGGTTTAGCAAATGATGCTAAGAGTTTTAGTATTGATATAAATTTAATAAGAGGGAGAAATAAACTTAAGTTTTATAGGGATGAATATAATTATACTCCTAGTTTAGAATCTTTTGTTATTACAGATAAAAGATTAACTCAAACTTATGATATTACATTAGCTAAATTAAAGCATGCAAAAAAATGTATAGTAAAAGGTTATATTTGTGGACTTGGAGGAATAAAGAAAGGAACAGCTACTTTAGAAGTAAATGTGGAGCAAGAAGGAACATATAATATTGCTTTCCAATATTTAAGTTCTAAAATTTCAAAACCTATTAAAATTTCTATTAATGGAGAAAATAAAAAATCATTATATAATCTAGAAGAAACTATAGATTTAGATCCTAAAAATGCAAAAATTTTTTCTATATTTTATGACTTAAAGTTAGGGAAAAATATTATCAAATTTTATGGTAGTGGTAGTTGGAAATCTAGTCCACTAATAGGGGAAGTTACTGTAAGTTTAAATTCTAATAATCCAATAAAAATTTATAAAACCTTTGATGGAATTTTAAAGGGTAATACAATGCTAGATGAAAAAACAGGACTATTAAAGGGCATTGGTGGAAAAGATGAAGGTGCAGTTGTTTTAACTGTAAATGTAGCTTCTAAAGGAAGTTATAAATTAGAGCTTCAATATTTATCTATAAGTGATGAAACAACATTATTAATAAAAATTAATAATGAGTTAATAAAAAAAGAATTTAATCTGCCTATGATTTTAAGTTGGGATTTGAATCCTGTAAAAATTTTTTCTATTAATGTGGAGTTAAAGGCTGGAGATAATCTTATTGAATTTTATGGAGTTTCAAATAAGTCAGGTCCACTTTTAGGAAATGTAACTTTAATTCCTAATGAAATTTTTTCACGAGTTTTACCATTAAATAGTTATGATATAACTTTAGGTATATTAGAAAATGGAGCATATATAGACCCAGTAACAGGATTTGTTACTAATTTAGGTGGTAAAAAGAAGGGGAGTGTTACAATATTATTTAATGTAGAAGATAGTGGTGAATATTATATGACTTTAGAATATTTATGCGTAAAAGATTCATATCCATTTGTAATGGAAATCAATAAAAAAGATTTGGGACAAGTTTATTTATTAAATAAAACTAAAGATGAACCTTTAAAAACTGATTTCTTAATAAATTTAAATAGAGGAGAAAATGAAATTAAGTTTAAAGGTGCTGGAAATGCTATAGCTCCAGATTTAAGTTTTTTCACTATTGATAAAGTAATAGTTCTTGATGAAATTTAATTATATAACTACTTAAAAATTAATTTTAAGGAGGATTTATATGCAAATAAGAAGAGATAAATATAATTTAACTAAGTCTCATACCATAGAAATTACTGAAAAGGATATTGATGTAAA